>CAKNXH010057661.1:0-31702 GCA_932178445.1 Andricus quercusramuli | reverse complement strand
TTTATCCAGAAACGACCTTATTTCGAGATTAAAGCTACGAAAGAAGCGTACGGCCCGCGCGGTACAACTCACCCCCTACTCCCGGGGTGAATATCTCGAAAAATATGGCCGCCAAAGGAAACGTGAATACCATGATTTCTCATGCATATTTTATGTACAAGTTGTCTGTGAAAATTCATTTTTCACCGATGCACCATTTTCGAAATGTATGTATGTATATGTATGTATACCATTAAGCCATTTCCCTCTCGGGGTAGGCGTGACACTACCCGATTCGGGTAGTGTTTCTAGGTGGATAGATTCTTGTAGTAAATTACTACTAGTGTGGGCTCACCACACCCAAGACACGCCAACAGCACGCAATTAGTAGTATTCCCGAACGGTCACCCATCCAAGCACTAACTGCACCCAACACTGTTTAACTTCAGTGATCTAACGAGAACTGGTTTTTTTTAGCGTGGTATGGTCGTTGGCCATATTACTTCATTATGAATTTGAGTGAAAAAAAAGCAAAATAGCGGACCAAAAATTTTCAACACTTATGTAGTCGAAAAAAAAAGTTTAATATTTAGCATGCATATTCCTTAAGCCATAAGAAGTTGATAAAAAATAATATTGACCCGGGGTGAAGACACCCTTAAATCGTGGAAAACACCCCCAAAAATGGTTTTTGAGGAAGGATTATTTCGAAAATGGTGTATAGGTGAAAAGTGAATTCTCGCAGACAACTTGTACATAAAATATGCATGAGAAATCATGGTATTCACGTTTCCTTTGGCGGCCATATTTTTCGAGATATTCACCCCGGGAGTAGGGGGTGAGTTGTACCGCGCGGGCCGTACGCTTCTTTCGTTGCTTATATCTCGAAATAGGGACGTTTCTGGATAAAAGAGCACGTTACTGAAATTATGCAGAACTTTCCGCTCTATACCTTAAGATCAATGCATTCTTATCGAAAAATCATCTCATTTGGATATATGAGCTACGACAGGATCGTGAGACTCGCTTTGTCAATCTCACCCCCTTCTCCAGGGTGGATATCTCGAAAAGTATGGCCGACAAAGAAAAAGTGAATACCATAGTTTTTTACATGTATTTCATGTACAAGTTGCTTAAAACCTTTCTTTTTGGCCCGATTCACCTTTTCCGAAATAATCATGAAAAACCATTTCGGGCGGGGTGCGTCATTCAGAAGAAAGCGCTTAAAAATGTCATTATTAATTAAAATTGATACATAATTGGATAGGTAATGATGGTAAATTACAATGAATTAATAACTATGCAAAAATTGAATAAAGTGATTTGAAGATCGCTGACCAAAAACCGAAAGATATGTGACGTTACTGGAAGCAGAATTTACAACTGCAGTACTCTGAACCTGAAAGCACTGATCATAAGTAAATAAGAATACTGCAAAAGTGCACTTATACCTCACAAGAGACCTTTGGAAAATATACCGCAAGAAGAAAAACTAAAAAATTATTGGAACAATATTTTAGTGAAAGATACTTATTGATGAATTTCAATAAGAGTTACAAGAAATGTATGTAGAAGAACCATTTTCAAACACATGAAGTATTAAAATTGAAAAATGGTTAGGGAAAAATCAGGAAAATTGTGCATGAAGTTTTGCAGCAACCCACAGTTATTGTTTTTCTCGGGAATTTATTTGCCTTGTATTTATATTTCTTTCCCTCCAGTTGTTGTAGTTCTTGAAATGAACATTTCAAATTTCGTACATTTCAATTAAGTCTCATGAAATCACATTTATCTCTTTGATTTGATGAATGTATTATTAATATACTTATACTTACATGTAACCTATGATTTGGTTATAGCACACAAAAATATTCCTTGTTATTATACACGCAGAAAAAAGAAATGTAATATTTACTAATCAAGAAATGTAAAGTGTTTCTTGTAACCGTAACAGTAAGAACTGCTCTTAATGAATGAGTGAAAATGTCAAAAGCACTCAGCGTTTCGTAAATGTCAGAGTGAAATTAGGGTGAATTCAACGGCAATCCTCTAGTAAAATAAACCTCTTTTCTCTGGTATGAAATACGGTAAGATATGCACAATTCACTGAACCGAGGTTACAATAGTGGTACAGTGAACATTACAGAAGGATCGGTACATGCTACCGATCCGAAAAGCTTGTTTAGCTTGCCCTCAAAGTCGTAAAAACGCAATCTATCTGTGCGGACCATCGGATGAATTCATGACGCCATCGGCAATGGATGGATTGCATCACCTAAAAAACATTTACTTTTGACATCTATGTGACAGTCGTCACATTACTCCATATTATCACTCAGCAATGAAGGGGTTTTATAATAAATAACACAACATTGGATGGAAAATCTTATTCACAGGTCGCGTGCAGTTGAGAGTTTATTGGAGCAAGACGTTTTTGCGTTCCGCGACTGTTCCAGCTGACTTGTACGGATATATATGAGGTAAATGCGAAAACTTTTGTCTTGTGCCACGATGACATGAACGCGTATTCAAAAGCCGTTACCGAGGTCGCCAGCTTAGTTACAAATGCATTTCGGAATTATTTCACAGATCGCAACTCGCATAATAGTGTAGTGGTTAAGGTAATCGACTTGCGTGCTTAGGTTCATGTGTTCAAATCCCCCCCGTTGCGTGCGAAATTTTAATTGTCTTATACGCGTTGCAACTTACAAATACCGATAATTATAAGTATATCCGGAAATATATATCAGTTTATTTATTAATTTTTTTAGCAATTTTGTTTACAATTTATAGAGCCGTCCAAACTATAATCTGCACCGTTAACATAAGTTAGATCTGTTTATATTATCCGTCAAAGTGACATGATAATTTGTAATTGCAGCATCGAGGAATAGTGCAGAATAGCGACTGGATCGGTAAAATGTACTGATCCGCAGGTCAACAGCAATTGAGAATCGGTACTGGTAACCATCAATGATAGTCATAAGTTGCCTATAGTTGTAAAATTTAATGAACTGACGTGTTGTCCATATACGTACTTGGAAGATCAGTAGATTCAACTTGGTTTTCAGTAAAATATATGGTTCTTTTTTCTTGCGTGTAGTTAGAATTTGTGAAATTAATTTAATAATTAATCAACAATCATACTCGATTGTGCGCAAATCACACGAGGTTTTATCATATCACATACATAGTGGTATATATTGCTAGCCCATTAATGGCCTATTAATGAAATTTATAAAAGATACCTTGAAATCCTATTAAATGCAAAATAAAATTTTAAATTACGATTACATCATTTGAAATTCCGACAAATCCTCATATACATTCCCACTTGAAAGGAAGTCACCACAGAAATCAGTAGCAAATACGGTTATTGTGAATGAATCCATGTACACTTAGACTTAGCGCAGTGAGTTGTGGCTGATAACCATTTTGGAAAGCCGAAAACAATACAAACATGAAATATACAAGTTTTATGGACCAACTACACAGAAAAAACAGAATGTTATGTTTACAGCGATGATAGGGTAGTTTTCACCTGCAACAAACATTACTCCTGGCTTATCATTATGCGGTATATACGCAAAAGTGCGTACTTCCCACTTGACGTGTTGACCTGCGGAGTTGTGGTGAAAAAGTCATCTGTTTTTGGTTATTGCTGTCTCCGAATAGTTTAGCAAGAGACAGACAGGTGACCTGGATCGATTATTGAAAAGATAGTTCTTCTCCTACAGGATATGCTCAATGGCCCGCAAACATTGTAAATACGTAAGGAGGAAACGTATTTATTTTCAAGTGTAACAGCAAACTTTCATTTATGAAAGAAAGCAGATTGAATTTCAACCAAACAGTTTCATTTTGAAAAAAATGGAATCCGTACCAAAAGATGTCATTTTGAAAATTAAAACGACAATTCTGTACCAAAATTCAACTTTTCAACCAACAATGATTTCTCTGTAATTGAAGAAAAACAATTTAACCAAATCGTCTAATTTGCAAGCCAAGAAGTAAGTATTGTGAAAAAAATAGAATAGTTGACACTTCAACGTAAAAAGGATAATTGTTAACGACAACTGAAACAAAGCTGCAGGAAATTGTATCATTCAAGTAAAGAGAGTGAATGTTGGACAGAAAGAATGTCTTTTAACGAAGTATTTTTCAGACACACGTTATTTTTATATTAAATAAAAAATAGTACTTTAGACCAAAGAGAAGAGACTCGTTGTTTAATCCTTTATTCCAAATTGTTCCAAATTTTCAGCCGACGTTTCGAAAACTGATGTTTTCCTCATCAGGACAATTTTTGTTGAAATTTGAAAGTATCCTCACATCTTAAGTTTTTCTAACTAGGTTTCTATTTCTCTTCCTTCGTCACTTCATTTTTTAGTTAAAATCTTGTTTCCATGTTATTAATGTCCGTTAAACAAAAATTGTCCTGATGAGGAAAACATCAGTTTTCGAAACGTCGGCTGAAAATTTGGAACGATTTGGAATAAAGAATTAAACAACGAGTCTCCTTTCTTTGGTCTGAAGTATGTCATTACCAACCTTTATTATATTATTTTAAATTTACAACACACAGACAAACAACATCGTCAAAACCAAAACAGGTTAATCCTCTTAAAAAAATATATATTTCTCATAAGTAATTGTACCTTTACCCGCCCAATTTAATATTGAATTCACGATATTCCTTCGTGGTTGAATTTAAAAAGACCACTCTTCCAGTAAAAGAGTTGAACCCTTGAAAAAAATGAAGATTACTTTTCAACCAAACACCTGAATTTGGATCCAAGAAATTTATACTTCCACATACGAGTTTTCAAATAAAAAAGGCAAATGAAGACAAAAGTATTTTTTATTTTTCATCCCAGGAACATGTTTGTTTTACTTGTCAACATGAAAATATCAGTTTTCAAGGATCACCAAGTTTTGGACGAAGCAGTTGATTTTCTGACAAAATATTAGAATTTTACGCAAAACTGGACGAATGTTCAAAGAAAGTGCCTAATTCCAAACTCAACAATTTCGTTTCCATCTGAGAAAGATGTCATATCTTAGTAGAAGGGTTGATAGTACAGATGAAATTCCAAATATAAAAAACAAATTTTTGACAAAAAATTTGAATTTACAACCGATAAATAGTTCTGTTTACTTTCTGTTTTCTTTAAAAAATTAGTTTAATTTTCCACGAAACAGTCGCATTCTTGATAAATTTTCAAATGAAAAGTATAATTTTTCCTGGAACTAGTTGAATTCTTCCCAAATAAATTTTTCAGCTGACTATTCACTAGAACCAAATGATTTGACAACAACAAGTACATTTGCCACGATGAAATTTCTACAAAAAGAAATGACTTCTTGAAGTAAAAATTCAAGTTTTTGCACAGGAAGAAGCAACTGGAGAAAAAATAAATGTTAATGAAATCACAAGGCAAATAAAGAACTGAGTAGAATATTGTATCAGGGTTATCTCAAAACTTCATTTTAACTTCATATTCACAGACCGGACTTATAGCGTTCTTAACTCAAAATGTGTTATAACCGGAACATAACAAATTGAAAGTAAAAGAAAGAATTTGCAAATTTAGTTTGCTTGTCATTTATTCAAAGTTTTCTCTTAAGGTATTACATTTCGGTATAGTGACTGCGATTTATTTGTTTCAATTTCGAATTTTAAATAATTCTCCCCCCCCCCGGCCCTCGGGATAAAACTTTAGGAACACAAAAGCCCCCCCCCCCCGGAGCCATTGCGTAATTTAAGTAAAGTCCCGCACCGAGGACAAAACTGTTATTGGCTCCCGGATTAGGACATCGAGAAAGATTTCATGAATCGTTCCTCGCTTTTTTCGCCTTGCTCCTTTGGCTTGCTCCACGCGTGAATCTGGCCGTGAATAACAGCCCGACCCATGTAGTTCCCTGTTCACCACTGCAATTCACTTGCGTTGAGCAGTACAGCGGTAGACCCTTCATTTTTACCTAGCCTGGAAGCTTGGAAACAGTTGATCCACGCTAATAAGTCCTCGTGATCTTTTTAATGGATATCGTGTACAATCCAACAATATTGGGTTATACTGCGAATTCATGCCCGTTATGTAGCAACGCTTCGAATTTCATATATTTCAAATCGAAATGTATTACATTTTCAAAAAATTAGTTCAATTTTCAATGAAAGAAAAGATTTTCTGCCGAAAGAGAAGAATTTTCCAACTTAGAATAGAATTTTCAAGCCGACGAGTGGAATATTTTATTTTTAAACCAAATGTTTAACTTTTCAAGCAAATAGATAAATTTTCAACCAAAAAATTGCGAAAAAGTATCTTCGGAAAATAATAATAATTATTATTACTATGATGTAGTGATGTTTCGATAATTAATTTCTTTCAATTTTTTGGCGATTATTTTTATTCCTATAATTCCTATGATTCGTATAATGGCGAAAAAAGTAAAGGAAATTCATGATAGAGAAATCATTATAAGCGTATTATATATATACCTATATATTTATATATATTTTCCTACAATACTTTTTCGTAATGGAAGAGTTGAATTTTCAACCTACAAATATGAATGTTGAAGCAAATACTCTAAATGTAAGTTGAAAAATGTATTTAAATAAAAATTTTAACAAAGGATTTCAAGTTTTAACGACAGAAATATATCTTCAACCAAAAGAAGTTAATCTTTATCAGTGTAGTGAAATTTTCAACAAAATAGTTAAATTTGCAACAAACATATATGACTTCTTAAGGAGAAGTGTATTACCGGAAATATTTAAACCAAAAATGTTTTCACTGGAAATCAAAAGCAGTAAGATTCCTCCAAGAACGACCAATTATTAACAAAATAGATTGATCTTCAACAGAAACAGATTAATGTTTAGTCAACAGTTCAATTTTCAATTCAAAAGATACATCCCAAGAAACTAATTTTCAACCAAATAAATTACTTGTAAACCATACAGATGAATGTTCAAGATAGTTTTCAACATTTTAACCAAGTTTTTTAATTTTCAACCATGAAAGATGATTTCTCAACAAAAATTGTCGTAGTTGATATTTTAACTGATAAAGATTTAATATTACATCAAGCCCAGTTCAATTAAACCAAGAAAGACAAATTTTCAACAATATACATAAATTTTAAATTCCAAAAATCTATGCCCATTTTCTCGGTGAGGAGCTGGTGAGGAACTGAAAAAGCTGCTCACTCACGGTGGGATTCGAATCGCGTTCACTTTTGCGGAGAGTTCTCCGGCATCCCGTAAAAACTCCTTTCCTTCGGCGTTTGACTTTTCTTGCGGCGTTTGACTTGAGAGAGTTGAGAATAACGCACTGCAAAGCGTGAACGTTTAAAGCATGTCCATTCCATTGCTCAAGAAGAGGCGAACACCACAGCTGGCCACAGACCCCTTAATTAGTCCGGAACGAGACCCACCAAGAAAATGTTTTCAGTCTCCTGAACAAGATTTATGGCGTCACGTTAACTCATTAAACTCATAGGCGGAGGAGACAAGATACTGTCCTGATACATTCTCCCCTTTGCCTAGGGAAGAGAAACGTAGTGAGCGTCATTTTGCTCCCAATCCCTGCACACCACACGACTCTTCCTACCTCGGGTAGCGCGAAGGGACCTTTCAGTTCGTAACGATGGGAAAATATTAACAGGCGAGGAGTACACAATAAAAAATAATTTATGCGATTTTACAACTCAATGAATGGGTTCAGAAAAGCTCTAAAGCTCAAAGGAGAATATAACCTACAAAGTGTAAGATTTAAGTGATCACTGTAATTTCACAATGCGAAATATATAACTGCTTTATATTTTGTAATTTTACCATGCAGTGGTATATTCTTTAATGCATAGCAAATTTCTACGTATGGTGGAAATTTATCATTCAGATCGGAAATTTACAAGATTGACGGTAAATATTCTTCTGAATGAAATTGGCGCGAGAATTCAAATGCATGAGGGAGAAGCTTTTTGTAATGAACCGTTCTCTAGCAAAACCATCTAAGCAGATTTAGGTTTAGGCACAAAATTACCGAAGAAACTCTTAAAAATGTGTTTTTACACACCAAAAAATATGTTTTATTTTGTAAAAACATTTTACTAGCCAAAAAATATGTTTTATTTTGTAAAAACATTTTACTAGCCAAAACATATTTTTTTTTATTCGTAAAAACACATTTTGAGAAATGTCTTCGACAGTTTTGTGTCAAAACCTTAGTTGATTTAATAAGAGAACGGTTCATATTATTGTCCATTTTAAAAAAGGTATTTCATACTGAAAATTTCAAAGATTGATAAAGAAATAATTTTTTGAAACTGAAAATAATATAAAAGCTTCTTCCTCATCAAGAAATGATTAAAGAATAAATTGAATTATGATTGGAACTTTAATCATTGTTTCTTAGAGAAAAGAGGGGTTTTAGTCAATTTATTTTCTCTTTGAAGAATTTATTTTATTTTCAAACTTAGATTACTGAGGTATCAACAATACCAAATTTGTACAAGTTTCCACCAGTTTTTGTGCTTATAAATAATTTTTTTATCAAAGAATATTTAACATTTAACGATGTAAGAAAACGAGATATTAAAAGTGTACAGAAAAACAAAATACTAAAATACTGAATAATTTAACATACGTAAACATTTGTAATATTTCGCTTGTGTTTAAACTTTTTAATAATCTTACATGTTACATAAAAGAATTAACAAGTGATGTTTGGCAATAAGCTTACTACTTTAAAACGCCTCAGTTCTTCTAACGACTGTCTAAATCCAAATTGGTAGAAAACTAGTAATTAAAATATGGCAAAGTCGTTTGCCAATTGCTTTAGTAAGCATTTCTACCAAGTATAGTTTTCTTCCTAGTTTCTAGTTTTATACTAGTTCTGATTTAGAGAGATATTACTTATATTTTTTAAAATACTATCGGATCACACTCTTCCACTAAGCTTGCTAGAGGTACTTCTATATCTTGAAATTCGGTGCCGCTCCGAAAAAGACATGTATATTTTACAAAATGAAGATTTATATGAGATGAGACTTTAAATAATTGCGATACTGAAAGCTTACGTCAAACTCAGGAAAAATTTGTCCGTGATCAAAACTTCATCCATAAAGCAGTATCCATTGGCAGTAATTAACTGTTGAATTTAGGGAATCTATCGCGTCAGCCTCGTGATGAAAACCGCGTTCGTGGAAAAATCATGCATATTAGTGCGCAGTGTCACTCCAGCAAACGTTGCTCGCGACATTATCGACATATTACAAAATTTCGGGTTTTGTTACCTCGCTCGAATGTTAGATAACCCTCGTGTTAAGGATAAATACACAATTAGTGATATTTCACATTTGAAAGTTCTTTTAACATTAGGCTGCTTTTTTACATTGAGCTGTATTTTTACCATTCAACAAATGGGTTCAGCTGCGCCCTGAAGTGCGCATTGCACTTTTACCTCGTTGTGTAAAATCCCAGCTCACGCGCCTACAATCTTACGTTTGCGAAGTAATTCTAGCCTCTGTACAAGAGTGTTTTCGCATAGCAGTGTAAAATCGCATAACTTATTTTTTACAGTGTACGTCAGCAACTAATCGAGCATTCACCCAGCATTTCGCTCCCAATCCCTGGAAAATATGTACAGGCGAGGAGTGCGTCAGGAACGCATCGAGCGTTCACCCAGCATTTCGCTCCCAATCCCTGATTAAAATGCAGTTTAGGAGTTTTTTGCAGTTTTGTAACTAAAACTGGCAATTTGTATGTTTTAACTAAAAATTTAACAGCTGCCCTTTTGGCACTCACCAAATTTAGATGCGTTTTTCTCGAAAAGTTGGTTTTCGATATTCCAACTTGAAAAGTGCCCCGGGGACTCGTTTTTTTAACTTAAGAGGTTCATTCTGGGCTTAAAATAACGTGTATTTATCCAGCTATTTTCTCCTAACCGCAACTTAATAGCGATAATGGGTACACCTTTTCACATGGAAACACATAGTATGATTGTAATAGTAATTAAAAAAAAGATGTACCCGCCTGGCGGGCACATTCTCGTCGCGCGCTTCGCTTCGCTCGCAAGTTTGAGTGCGCCTAAGGCGCGCGACTGTTGGATGTCGCGCTTCGCGCTCGGATGTATTTACATTGCGCTTTACGCTCAGTTCCTCTAGATTCTTGAACTTTGAGTTCGACTTCGATGAAAAGAAAAAGTTTATTTGCAAATATTATAAAATTATCAAAACCTCTACATATGAAGTGATTGTTAACTTTGTTTTTATCTTAGACTGAAAAGGAACTTTATTTACTTAAGGTTCTATCAACCTTAAGGAACATATTCTCATCCAGTCACTCGCGCTTCGCGTTCGATATTTGCTTTCAAAATCATTTGAACCTTGCGTTCCATGCTCGGTTCTGTGCACCGTATGATAGAAACAAAAAAGTTTGAGCGCTTCGCGCTCCGAAATACATTGATCGCACACTTTGTGCTTCGTGTTATATGATCTTTCTATACAAATTACTAAATTTGTATTTTATTTCAAATGAAGAATATTCATATAATTTAGGCGACAAATTTCAGTGGTTAACATGTTATTTTACCTTGTGCCGTTTTTCAAAAAAGTTATTTTTTTCCATTCTTAATATATTCTTACAGCAAAAATTGATTACAGGTTTGTGAATCTGTTTTGAATGCACAATTTTTGTTCAATCATATGTTTTCGTACCTTTCATTGTTCTTCCAAAAACTTGTTTCTTTTATTTTACTGTCGATGTTATTTTCACGAATAAATCAAAAACTATACGCATCCTATCGAAACGTCATTCATGACAAATTTGTACTTGTTCTTTGGATGAACAAATTTTGTTTCTATCTTTTTTTCTCGTAGCTTGTGTTATTCGTCTAAAAATTTAATTTTTCTATTTTCAATGCTGCTTTTTACAAATAAAACAAAAAATACGCGTCATATCAAAAAGTAAATTATAACAAATTTGTAGACCTTTTTTAGGTGCAAACTTTTGGTCGATTCATCTCTTGTCGTAGGTTGTTCAAAAAACAACGTTTTTCTCCTCATGGCTTTTTTTTCATACACTGAGAAACCCTTGTTTGTATTTCTTGTTAAAAATCACACTAGATTTCACTATCTGAACTTTGCAATGAGAGGCAAAAAGCAAATTTTAATAATATTTACTAACCTCAATAGTAACTCGTAGCTACTTAAAGAATTATAAAATATATTGGAATAAAAGTTAAAACTATTGCATTTATTGTAAAAGACATTTGAAGTATTTATTAACCTCTGTAGTAAAACTGCAAGTCTGCACTATTTACTAATTTTGGTAGGAGAAAATAGTAAATTTGTTGGATTAATATATGTAGAAGATAACAGTATTTACAAAGTGCTGTAGTAAAATGATGCGCAGGGACCGTGCGCACCGAATTACTAACTGGTTAGCAAAATCTGCTACAGTGGGAATAGTAAAAAAAATAAATACGTGTTGCAAACTTTCACACAAGCCTACCTACACACATGTTCTACATTTAACGCATAATTCACATTTATTTAAATTAAGAATTGACAACATTAGAAATTACATATATGTATATATTCTTAAAAGATAGTATTTTATATTATGAAGCTGAAACAGAAAAATCGGGTTAGAAGAAAACGAAGGCTGGCGGGAATCGAACACGCGTCTCCGGGACAGCAGTCGGGCGATGATCCATCTACCCATAAGACGTTGTGGGACTCAGAATGAAAACTTCCATATGCCCTAAATGATAGAAAGTTTATTGGTTCTAATTCATTTAATCCTTAATTGATTAATATTCATGATATTTTTATAATTTTAAACAACAAAATTTTTAATGTAATTAAAATAAGTAAATTTTTTTTTTAAATTATGTTTTTTTGCGGATTTTGCATTGAAACATAAATTAGATGTCATTTTCGCAACCTAAAAATATGATCGGCGATCGACAAACGTCAGATGCACTCGGCCGCGCTCGGTCCAAGGCTCGATACTTTCTGCTAAATCAGTTAGTAATATTTAGGACCAAATTTAATAATTGGTATTAACCTTTGTTACAAAAAGTAGGAAATGTCCATAATTCACATCGTGTTCCTACAGACAATAGTAATTTCTTCTACATATTTAGTATATTATGTTATTTAAAATACTTATTACTTTTATTTTTTTTTTGTACAATTTATTAATTTCTCTACTAATTTTTCCTACATCGGATTTTACTACAGAGAATAGTAAGGATTGCTATTACCAAATAGGAAATCTTCTTATAAAAATAGTATAACTTATTATTTATGTATTAAAATGTCAAAATTTAAGCATTTTGCCCCCATTTGCTATCCGTCTTAGTAATTTTTCTAACCTAAAGTTTCTCAGTGTACCCTTCGTTTTTCGGCTTGAAATGTTCATTTTCGTTTGTTTTTTGGAATTTTCAAAATGCTATAACTCCGGTAATTTTTTTTATCAGAAAAAGTCATTAAGATATTTTGTTTGTCTTTCTGCGTACTAGTAATAACCGTAAATAAAATTTTCAAATCTTCAAAAAAAGTGGTCTCAAAAATTTCTTAAATGTGCTTACTTTCTGAATTTTCATCCAAAATAGCTGGTGAACGAACTTGTTCTTTCTTTGTGGGCCATAAAAAAGTGTGCCAAAGCACAATTCAATCTGATCAATCTTTCGAAAGTTATCGCGCCTACACGATACTACAGACTACAGAAAGACAGACACCCGGGTAAAAATATTTTGTCTTGGTTTTGTCTTGTATGTCTTCGATATGTCTCGAATATGTCTCCAAGACAGTGATATCTGGCTCCGTCTCACCAGCTAGACATTGAAGATATACAGGCTTTGCTTGCATTTATGACTGTTGACTGAGCCAAGACAATACCAGGTTGACTTGTTTCAAGACAAGAAGTGTAAGTCCTGATAAATATAACGAATTGCTCTTTAAAAAAATTATATTGCCAGTTTGTGGCCTTAACATTTGCCAGGGTCAAAAGCAAAGAAGTTTTAGTTTGTAAATTTTATTGTCCATTATACTGCGGCCTCTATAAACTATGGACCCCACAGACAGGGCCTGCCATTTCCAGGAATCAGGTAGCTAGGTGAGGACCAAGCAGTTGACATCTGCTGAGGATTAAAATTTTACAACCGATAAAACTTGTAATTTTGTAATAAATAATTTTTAAATAAGAAATTCGGAACCTGTCTGTCTCAACAACTGCAGGCATATAAAATTTTTGATGAAAAGATTAAAACTGTCATTTTCTAGAAGTATCTAGTGAACTGTTGGAGATAGGAAAAAATGGACAACATTTTTAGATTCGCCATCCAAACAGCATAACTATTGCAGACCAATGAAATTATCAACACATAAACAATAAATACCATGAAGATAAATAATTTAAACATCCTATAAAGTTTGAAGCGGATTAGTGATGACCCTCAAGACATAAATTTGTGTCTTCAAGTTAAAAATATTCGTCCTAAGACATCAAGAATACTCTGGTTCCGTCTCACGAGCTAGACATACAGAATGACTTGGAATTGTCTTGGACTGGTCTTTACTCAAGACAAAATCAAGACCAAATATTTTTACCCGGGCACCTTCGTAAAAATCGTTTTTTCTGACTCAGGAGGTCTCAAAACGTGGAGATTTGATGAAAACCGACAAAATAAAATTTTACATAAAACTAATACCTTCTCATTACAATGAGAATTTAAAGACATTTTTTAATTAAAACCTCAAAAGAGCTATTTTATATTTTAATAATTGAAAGAAACATCCTTGGAAAAGTTTTCATACGGAGTGAATTACTTTATAATCAATTTTTTTCTTTAATACTCTATAACTTCTAAAGACATCAATGCTGTACATAAATTGTAATTCATTATTAGTTCATGCACATATATGTGCTTATTTCATTTTTGTTATCAGAAAAAGTTGAAGTGTACCTTTACATTTAATTAAACATCTCTTATTATTAACTATTTAGGCTGTTTCATGATTTATTTATATAAATGGAAATTTAAACTAAAATTCTATACACAATTCTGTGATTACTTCTTTGAGTTTGTTTCAAAATTTGCCACTTTCAACATATAAGCGAAACTCTATACACGTTTAAAATAAATTTTTAAAAGATAGAATTAGGTTCTGGTCCATTAAATTTAACACAAAAAGTGAAAATGAAGTTTGTGTAGTTAGTATTAAATCTAACCGATAGATTAGATACCTATGAGGAAATTAAAGATTTCATTTAGGGAAATTATGCTAAAATTTAAGACTTGAAAATATGAATTTCATGGTTATATATTTTTGTAGGCAGCAATTTTTTTTTAATTTAAATTCCAGGACATCTTTTTATTTATAACAATAATTATTAAATGAAAATCTGCATAATAAAATGTGTAAACAATTTCTAAACATTGCATATTATTAAAGATAATAACAATTATTATCAAACAAATTTAATTTCTTATACGAAAAGAATTTTTTCATAAGTAAAATATGACAAATCATTAAATCAATTATCTTAAAAAGTTGTAGGTAGAATTGTAATCTGTGGCATTAAGAATTTCGAAAAATAAGTTCATGAAAAAATGGTCATATTCATTATTTAGCTCTTCGTAGGTATAGAGAGATATTTTCAGTTATAATTATTTTCAATTATAAAAATTTTCAAATACTCATTATGAATAAGTTATGAGCAAAACCTTATCTGTAATTATTTGTTTAATTTGATATTAAACATATAGTTCAAGACTCACTAAGAAATGCTTGAGAACGAATCAATGCATTCAAAAAATTTGAAAATTATATAATTTTAAAGCAATTTTAGGTTAGAAACCTTAAAACTTAAACATTTTTCAATTGATCGTTTTAAATCAAACACTGTTTAAATTAGGGGTTAAATTTTTTCTATTTAAAGTCGTTTGCAATAATTAATTGTTCAGTTGTTGTTTACAAATTAAAACTAAAAAATTCCACTTATAATTTCAAAATTCAACAAAATTAAACAATTAAAATTCTTACCTTAAATGGTTAAACTTTGAAATTTTGATGATTCAAGACTTTCTATTTGAAACAATTCACTTTCAAATTGTTTAGTTTTTAATATTTGATTTATAATTGCTCATTTTGAATAAACATCTAGATACTGCTCAATGTTCGAAGAATGACTTGTTTAATTAAAAAATTTCAATTCGCAATGGGTTAAAAATGGAATATTTGATACTGAAACAATACTTGGATGTGCATAATTTGAAATTGAATGAAAGAGTTCACCGAAAAAACGATATTCTAATATCAAGAATGTCATATTCTTACAGGCGTATTCTTAGTAATATTCTTAATGAAGTAAGAGAAATTCTTAATTTAAGAGGAAAATGCGCCTTGCTCTGTTCAATAATTTCTTTCAATGTTTTGTGCGACTTGCTTTTCGATCAATTTTTCGAATTCGTAATAAGTGACAAGCTCGAAGAAACGCAACCAATTCTAAGGGTAAATCGCGTGCGCACATCCATGTGAACATGCGATTTATCCTCAGAATTGGTTCCATTTCTTCGAGCTCGTCACTTATTACACAATTACTGCGATAGATTTCCGATGCAACTATTCTTGAACTTAGTGGGGAATTCTTACAATTACACAAGAATATATATTCTTAAGGTAAGAGGGCCTCCATCGTACATTCAGAATATATTCTTGGCGCCTATTTAAGTTGCAAATATTCTTAAACTTAGTGGGAAATTATTAAAATGAGAATATCGTTTTTTCGGTGTTCGGTCTATTTTTTAAATTTAAATTTATCTTAAAATTGAAAATAGTTTATACGGTTTCAATCAGGCATTTACATTTGTTAAACTGCTAAATTCATTGTCGTTTTCCGTTTTTCTGAGTTACAAAAAATCCTGGTCATTCCCCGGTCCAGCGGCTACCACATTTTGAAATTATTAGTTTTAGGGTGAAAAATTCAGAATTCAAGAAGGTCGAAAAAATTAATTTTTCCAAAAATTGTTGTCATGTTTTTGTGAACATTAAAGTATATATTTGTTCTGACATATTTTTAAATTAAATGTTCTTCCCCGCATACTTTACTTTTGATTCATGTTAGTATTTATTTTAGTGATTGTTACACTATTTTTAATCAACGTTAACATGATGGAATTTTTACCCATACATTTTTTTTGTATTTTTGTATAATTGTTGTATATTCTGTTTTGAGTGATCAATAATTTGGAAAGTAAATATTTCATGTTAGACATTTTTTCACAAATTCAAGTATCCATCATTTGATTTTCATAATAAAACAATTCGCATTTGTTTTTCTTAAGACGGGGTAAAAGATACAACATTTCTGCATCAAATATTTATGACTAGGTTGAAATATTTTCCACCACTCTTTTATAAATATTGGAAAAAAACTGTGAATAATAACATTTTCTTGGGTTTATAAATCGTCGAATATAATCGAATTTTTGCAAAACTGTGCTGATTTTTCTTTGATTCTGTCAAGATCTGAACTTTGAACGAATAAGTCGTAAAAATGTCAAATTGTAAAATCATTCATAAATTTAGTGTTCAAGTATAAGAACTTTGTGAATGTTTGAAACTTATTTCCTTTGAGTTCAGACTTTTCATTTCAAGGTATTTTCTCCAAAACCAGAATTATCATACTGTGTACTTTTTACTCTATAATCTTCATATTGTGGAAATAAACCAGCATTTTAAAAATAACACGTGTTCGCTGATAATGCGAGTTTGACGTTAAAAAATGCACAACATAAAAATTACATTATAATTCATAGGACATTCAATTCAAAGCCCGCCAATACTCTACCCTAGTTATTATACAACATTTCAGGGACAAACGACACAAAAATATCAAAACTTCGAGTGAGAAAATTGAATATAACTCGGTCCACCCAGAATTTCCGGTCCGGTACTGTTCATTTCTCACAAGCGATAAGAATTTTCTTGGTTAGTATGCAGGGTGTCCCAGTACTCAAAAAAAATTGTTGTATTTTTGAATTTTAACAAAAAAATGGCGTCGGAAATAATTATAAAAAAATTTTGCTAAAGTTAATAATTACCCAGTAATTAACAATCAAAGATTAACCAATCAGAAGCACGCCTTAGAAGATCGACTTTTTTCAAGAATATACTGCTAAATTCAAATGAAAACAGAATAATTTGACTAAATTCAAGAGTATTCTGCCGAACCTAGGAGAATTCTACTGAATTTAAGAGAATTAAACAAAGTTTGAGAGAGTTTTACATATTTTAAGAGAATTCTGCTAAATTCAGGATGAATTCTAGATTATTCAAGAGAATGCTGTTGATCTAAAGAGAATTCTGCCGAACGTTACATAATTCTGCTGAATTGAAGAGAATTCTTCAGAATTAAGGACAATTCCACTGAGTTTTCGAAAATTCTACGAAATTCAAGGGAATTTACAGAATTCATGAGAATGTTGTCGAATTTGGTTGATTGTGGAAAATATTTTTTTCAATTTTTGTATCTCGTTGACGTGTGAAGCTAGACCAGAGAGTCACAACTTACTGGAAAAGCGAAAGGAGGAGAAATTATACAAACTGAACTTGTTTATGCGCACACTCTTGTCGATGGCACAAAGACTGTCGACCTTCTAACGCGAGCTTCTGATTGGTTAAACCTTCATTGTTAATTACTCGGTAATTATTCACTTAAGCAAAATTTTTTTATAATTATTTTCGACGCCATTTTTTTGTTAGAATTCAAAAATACAGAAATGTTTTTTGAGTACTGGGACACCCTGTATAAGAACCATTTCGACCGATACTCTCAGCGTGCGATATTTTGCATTAGGAAAGTGCGTTACGTGCATTATATATATATATAAATATTTATATCGTTGAAAGTTTGTCATAAGGACAAACGCAGGATTTCGCCGGGAGCGGGTGCTAATCTGAAAAATTGTAGCCGCTCCCAGCGAAATCGCGGTAAAATTTCAGCCGTAACCACCTCTCACGACCGTGAGATAGGTGGTTACAGTCTGCGACGAATTTGATACGATGATCCGGCAAAAGTCTCGTACACCCTCAGGACACGGAGCGTCCCAAGGACGACCGCCTTCTTAATTTTGCCCGCAAGTGTCTCAGCATTTGGTTGATACGCAGGTATGCTTTTCCGGCTATTAAAGAATAAAACCTTGGCACCTCCAAAAGCGCCGATGATCAAGACGATTAGCTTAACAGAATATTCCGGGTATAACCGTCGCAACTCCTTTATAAGGTCTTTATACCTCTCTCTCTCTTTTCTTTCTCCTTGGCTGTGACCTCTTTGTCAGCTGGAACCGAAAATTCGATAACGAAGATAGTTCGTTTCTCGAAGTCAAGGAGAACTTTGTCAGGCCTTGAGTGCGCGACAGAAACAATTGTAGAGAATATGAACTTCTAGTATATGCGGCACTTCTCATTTTCGACAATTGACTCTATTTCCTTAGGAGCGTTTAGCGTAGAGGTATTTGGGCTAATGCCGTAAGAGTGACAGAGATGGTAATAAAGCACTCTTAGTGCCGCATTGTGCCTTGGGATCTAGGTCGTTCCCGCATGAGTTGGACAACTAAATAGTATGTGTCCTAGATGTTCGGGGTGTGCATAACACGCTCTGCAGCTATCATCGGGAATATCTTGGCTCGAAATGTGGCGACGGTAGGCTAGAGTGGAAATGACACCGTCTTGACATGCCAAAATGAAGCCCTCCGTGCCCGACTTCAATCCGGGTGATCTAAGGAAAGCAAACTTCAGCTCATACGACATCAACTGATCTTCCACATTTCTGTGGAATATGTCATGCATCCTCTTGTCGAGGAGTTGTTCGCGGAAGTTTTTCTCTTGTGCTTTCTCAATCCGAGCCTTCAGGAGTGAGTATTCAAGATGGATAAGATTTGATGCATTTTGCTCAGCCCTGATATTCAAGACGGCGTGAGATGTAAAGTCGTGGAACAGAACCGTGCTCAGCACGGTTTCGCAGACAATTCTGCGAAAAATCCGGGAGCTCTGGGTGTTTCTCGCACCACAGAATATGCAGTCGCGTATGTAACCTTTTCGTTCAGGGGCCATACTGGCATCATAGCACTTCAGCAGGTCATCCCTGACTCGATCCGACCACTCAAAAGTAATGAGATTCTGCTGGTCAATCGCATTGACTCCGTCTAGACTGGCTTCCTCTACTCTAGGGTAGTCGGCATTGTTGTCGGACCCATTGTCGGCAGCCTGCGCGTTCGATTGTTTTGAACCACATTTACTACAACTATGTACTGCGGGAGCGTATGGGGCGGTATTTCGCGCGTCGTGGAGGTAACCAGGCGGTACCCTGGTTCCCAGAGGACGACGACGGTCAGGGGCAAGTACCGCGGAATTTAGGGACCGACGACGACATAGCGGGTCCACCGGAAGGTACCCGGCAACGGATCGGATTTCACCATCCCTTTACGATGATGGAAGCGACCCCTCATGGGCACCGACAATGGCCAGGGATGGGGGGAGATCAGGCCTTGAGGGGTGCGCTATCGCAAAACTACACCCCGCCCCCAGCAGAGACATGTAGAGGGTGGATGAAGGGGCCATAGTACCACCTACTCAGGAAACAACTTCGACGGGCGAAAGCATGAGAACCACCCAAACTGAGGATAACCGTTTCGCGAACGTGAATACTAGGCCACGCGGAACCACGACTAGGGTCAGTGCTGCTGACACGCGACAAAGCGCGTCCCCACAGTTTGCTCCTCCAGTGTGGAGGGAGAGCGCGGTCCCCCAACATTATCTAGGGGCAGTTAGGAGATCGAGGAGCCCCGGAAGGGCTCAGGACCTGCCGCCAAGAGAGAGGGAGTATCAAGCCTGCGTGCCACTGAGCTAGAGTGTGACAACACCCTGGGCAAGTGGGACAATCGGTCCGACAGTATACTACCCGCCGACAGTAAGTGCCCTAACGTGTGCTCCCTTGGTGACCTCCTCACAGCCTATTTTTGCGACCGCGATCATATGGGACACACGCTTCCAAAGCGACTGGTAGAGTAAGAACCCCGAAGCTCCCCTGCATATTAAGACTCAGTATCGCGAGACAAAGACTGGGGCCGGACGTGTTATCTCCCTATTGAAATCGATCGTGTTTCGCGAATTATGAAAATCCTTATTGTCCCGAGCATGGGAGAACAGGGATTCTTGGGTATGGATTTCATGCACACATTTGGAATAGTACACGATGGCAGTAAGCGAGCCTGGTATATGGCAGGCTATCCGGAATTAGTCCACCATTATACCGAAGAGGGTACTGAACTGGAAGTGGAGAGGAGGGATGAAAATCCGACAACATTAGACCAGTGTTGCGGCCTCAGAGAAATAACAGCTGAGGAGCGACAGGAACTGGACACGTTAGTTGCCAGGATTGTTAAGCCCCCTCCTGAGGTACTTCCAGCAACTGATCGAATAACTCATAGCATGGACGTCGGGGGACACCCACCGATAAAACAGAGGTATTATCGAGTGTCCCCAAAGGTCCTGAAAAAATATGCAAGATGAGGTGACTCGAATGTTGGCCAAGAGAATAGCTGAGCCGCTGAAGAGCGGATGGTCCAGTCCCGTAGTAATGGCCCGGAAGGCCGACGGGACGTATAGATTTTGCTTGTAGTACCGCAGGCTCAACAAGGTGGCCAACAAGGATGCGTACCCCTTGCCGGAGATGGACATGATCCTTGAGCAACTTCGCGCCGCGAAATATATAACGACCTTAGATTTAGAGTGGGGGTACCACCAGATCCTTATGGCCGAAGAAAGCAGGGAGTACACAGCGTTTACAGTCCCTGGAATGGGGCTCTTTCAGTTCACAAGCCTGCCCTTTGGACTGTTAGGGGCTCCTGCGACATTCCAGCGACTGGTAGACTCCCTCGTAGGGCTGGACATGGAGCCAAACGTCTACGCGTATCTCGATGACATAGACATCGTGAATGAGACGTTTAAGGGCCACCAGGAATGGGTAGCGAGAGTCACAGACCGCTTACAGGGCGCCGGACTGACCATAAACCCAAAGAAATGTGAATTCGGGAGACTGACCGTACGTTATCTCGGATTCCTGGTGAATCAGGATGGTTTACAAGTCAATCCGGACAAGGTAGAGCCTCTTTTCTCGTACCCAGCCCCAAGGACAACAAAGCAACTGAGGCGATTCTTGGGAATGGTGTCGTGGTACCGTCGTTTTATACCCGACTTTGCGACTGACGCGAAACCACTGAATAAATTGCTTAGGACGAACGTCCCATGGGAACGGGGAACCGAACAGGAAAGCGCGTTTGCTAGGCTTAAGGAGCATGTTGCGACGGCACCGATTTTGACTACCCGGACTTCGAGGTCCCATTCGTGCTCCAGACCGACGCGAGCGATTTCGGCCTCGGGGCAGTCTCAACACAGGTGCATGGTGGCGTTGAGAGGGTGATCGCTTTCGCGAAAAGGACGATGTCGGACGCGGAAAGGAAGTACTTAGTCACGGAAAAGGAGTGTTTAGCCGTGACCTGGTCTGTTAGAAAATTCCGCCACTACCTGGAAGGGTTTCACTTCACGTTAATCACCGACCACAGTTCGTTGCGATGGTTACACAACCTCCACAGTCCAGGTGGCCGATTGGCGCGATGGGCACTTGACCTCCTCGAATACGATTTTGAGGTCGTACACCGGAAAGGAGCTCTGCACCACGTACCTGACGCCCTTTCTCGGATGTATGAGAAGGAAGTTGCAATCCCCATAGCTGCCATGGAGCCGGTGGAGGACGAGTGGTATCGCAGACGACTGCGCGAGGTGGATGAAACCCCAAGAAAATTCCATGGGTGGAGAACAGTTGACGGAATGTTGTATCGGTACCGTCCGAATCCGTTGATAGACCCGGTCATCGAGGAACTAGAAGCTTGGAGGTTGGTAGTACCAGCCTAGAGAAGACAAGAAGTCTTCGACGAGGTACACAACGATTCACAAGCCGCGCATCTGGGAATTGACAAGACATACCGGAGAGCCTCGGTTCAGTACTACTGTCCAGCCATGTATCGCAACATTTCTCTTTGGGCACGATCCTGCGACACCTTCCAGAGAATCGAGGCTGATCAGAGACCTGCAGTGGGCCTAGTGGGCCGCAGGGTAGTACAGCAGCCTTGGACAGTAGTGGCCACCGACGTGATGGGTCCTCGGCCAAAGACAGCACTAGGATTCGAGTACTTAGTGGTATTCAAATACCTTTATACTAAATAGGTTGAATTGACGCCCATGAGGAAAGCTAATGCCGAGACCATTATCAAAGCTTTTGAGGTTCATATTCTGAACCGATGGGGGGCACTGGAAGTGCTTGAGTCGGATAACGGAACAGAATACGTCAACCATGCGTTCAAAGGGTAGACAGAGACCTAGGGAATTCGGCACTCGTTCACACCGGTATACCATCCACAGGCGGACCCTGCGGAATGAATGAATCGGGTCCTTAAAACGATGATCTCCGCATACGTAGCGCAAGACCATCGGCAGTGGGAAGTATACCTGAAAGATTTCAGGTTCGCCTACAACACGGCTGTGCATAGCACCACAGGGGTCAGCCCGGCCTACTTGAATCTAGGGAGGGAACCAAAGCCTTACAATAACCTGCGCCGAACGGTAGAAGCCACACCGGAATTGCCCCCACCAGATCACGAAGAATGGAGGCAAAAAATGGTTAAACTGAAGGAGCTCCAAGACCTGGTCTCCTTGCACCACGAAAACGCGTTCGATCGTCAGAAGGCAAACTACGATAAAAGGCGCAGACACGCGGTGTTTAAGGAGGGAGACAGGGTCATGCGCAAAGTTCAAGTGACATCCTCAGCCCAAAAGGGGGTAACTAGAGGATTCGGGAGGGAAAAGCAGGGACCGTACGTCGTAGTCCGCGTTGTAGGACCGTCAGTACACGAGCTCGGAACGGAAGACGGAAAACTAGTAGGAAAATTCCCCGTAAAACTGCTAGTCCCCTACCACGAGAAGGGACCGCCTAGAAAAGGGGGAGTAGGCAATAACGAGTAACCAATCCCTCCCCAATATTCCCTCTAAGTCCTTGCATGCCCAGGGTGGTATAGTAATAAGACAGCTTTGCCAGCATAAATCTTGGGGCCCCAAAAGGGGTATATGATTTTGAGCAAGATAGCCGACAATGCTCACAAAACGAAATTTTGCCTTCCTACAGCCGCAGCAGAATACCACCGCCAGGAGCACAGAAGAATCTGTGAGGTGAAGGAGGGCGATATCGGGATGATGCACCAAAAAGCCTGGGACATCCCGTCGCAGCCGGCACTGGAAGGACGAAGACCTCGAGGACAAAGGGAGTTGACCGAACGCGGCAACCCCAACCCGATCTCCAGGAGGGAGTCCATCGCCCTACCGGGTCCACCGGTAACCGAGGGCGCGGTCTGCCAGAAAAGAGAAGGAAGGAAGCAGCTCACCGAATCCACGGAAGCGGCAGAAGAGACCCAAACGCGTTGGGAGCCGGCCGGAATGAGCAAGGACCCAACATACCTACTGCGCGCAGAGGCGGGTCCAAGTCGGAGAGACTCGACGTCCAATCACGACTGCCCAGCAAGACCCCGGGAGAGAAAAGGGGTAAGCGACGGTTCTTAGGGGGCGAAGAAGCGCTAACGGTCGCCCAAGCACATCCGGGAATGGACACGAAGACAGCAGTCCAGTCGGGAAGCGGTAGCGGAAGGAATCGAGGAGGCCAGACAGCGCCTGGAGGAGGCCAACAGAAGGGGTCGCGCGGAGGCCGGGAGGCACTGGGGAGAGAAGAAGGAGCGCCGACGCCTGGAAGGGTTCTGGCGTAGTCGCCCGCAGCAGGAAAGGGAGAGACCACCCACCATGGACGCGGGGACGTCTCCGACCCCTGGCCCGGGGCGCGCAGGAAATTCGGTTAATTCTTTTGTGTTGCTTATTTCGATTTTTCACTTTTTCTTCACTTTTGATTTTTTGATTGCAATTTTGTTCATTTAGATTTTCCGGCACCACTGGGAAGTTTGACTCAATTTTATTTTTTCTTCTTTCATTTATATTTTATTCGTTCTTAAGTTGCCCTACGGTTCCAAAGAGGGTCGAGGTTTGTTTCAGAGGCACAACACCAAAAAGAATGTAGGGTGGCAACTAGGTGTGGTTGAGCAGGACCAACGAATAAAATCAGGGTACCGAAATTGTTGTCTTTTATTTCCCCGAACTACGCAATAAGTTTCCAGAGAAAGTAGCAGGCACGGACTGGCCATCTGGAATTTGGGAGATTTCCCGGTGGGCCGCGAGCCTGGAGGGCCGCCGAGGGCATACCCAGGGCCGCCTTTAGTACAGTGGCCACCAGGACCATGTCTTAGGTACAAAATGCCAGGGTCGCATTGATGTCCCAGTCCGTCCCTGGAAAGTAGCCTTTGATTCTTACCCTATTCGAACTTCACTAGAGTAGCGTAGAATAGCCGGATGGAATGTGTAGGCTCAGGGAAAGGTCAAGCCACGACGGGTTGGGTACCTTTCACCTAGAAAAGAACCTTAAAGAATCAGGTGGTCCAAATTGCGAGATAGGTCCCTGAGGGGGGGGGGGGGGAACAGCCAAGCAAACCTGAGGAGACCTGGTAGAGGATCCGCAGGAACCCAGTTCCAAGGTAGTTTCTCTGTTGTTCTTCCTGTCCTGTCACATAGTTACTAAGAATTACTTGAGCAAGGAATCGCACGGATGTGAGGGCTGAGAGGACTGATGGAGGAAAGGTACAGCCGCCACGCGAGTAAACCAAGCCGGTAGCCTTCGGCTAGGCCCGGGGAGTTGTAACGAAGTTTTGTAACTTGCCGAAGCCGTACCTAACCTCCGAAAGGGAGGAAAGGACGGCTGAAAGTTACCCGAAAAGCCCGGACTTACCGTCAAACGAAGAGTCAGGTGTAGGCTAAGCAGCTTCAATAATTTTCACCTTGCATTTATTAATAAGGTACCGACGACAGACCTCCTAAAACAATCCTTTAGTATATAGCCAGGCTAGGAAATGTTTCAAACACATAGGTGGTAGGAAGACTGAGCGCCGCACTGACAGGTAGTAAACACAGGGCAGACGACGCGTACAGTCACAAATCTGGTAGCCACCAAGGAACCAGTACGAGAGGATGAGACACCACCGACACGGCGCAGCAGACCCGCGCAAGCACTGAGAGGGCGGCACCGTCCGGTCACCCCCGCATCCAGCGACCACAGTCCACCGGTCAAGTGGGGAGACCAAAGTCGGTGGCCATGTTTTGCCGTCGACACATGACAACCAGCGCCAATACAAGCGGCGAGCACAAGTACCAAGGCGGTAGTCGTGTAAGACCGAACCAACCCTGCTAGGTCACATCGTGAAGCTCCACCCGCAACGACGAGGGCAATGCGTAACGCACCGAACCAACCCTGCAACACCACGTGGCTAGGCGACCCGGCATGCTAAGATGGCTAGAAGACAGTTATTTTAAAATACCTGGAGAACAGCCATCCAGAAGTAGCTAGCAGACAGCCATTTTAAAATACTCGGAAGACAGTCATCCTGAGGCAGCTAGAAGACGGCCATCTTAAAATAACTGGAAGGCAGCCATTTTCAAGGGAACTAGAAGTCAGCCATGTTGTCACTAGTATGCGGAAGACCAATGGGGAGGCGAGCAGCCCGGCCGACGGACACAATAAGAAAGCAGCGATGGTACGACGGTGCCCATTGGTCGGAATCGGCAAGCAGGCATTTGCGACTGCGACCAACCAATCGGAAACCTCGACTCGAAGAAATTACGGGTCGGGTGGAAGGGAACGGAAAGAAGCGGCGAGAAGCACGTTTTCTCGACACTTGTGCCAGGCAGGGTCGACTCCCATGGGCGCATGTGATCGCGTCTACTTTCGTAGTTATCGACCTCCTGTTAGATGGCTCTACCGTAGAGGCAAAAGTGGGGGCAACATTTTCTCATAATATTTTAGCGTCGCCATGCAAATGTTTTCAAATGTTTTTTCCAGGTTATATTGAAGGAAAATCAGTGACGTGAAAAATGAAAATAGTCAAAGTAAATAGAAATGTTTGTACTGTGCCGGGATGTTCGTTCAATAGGTGCAAGAAAAAAGAAATACATTCACAAGACACTCTACATTGTTCGAATGAAGTCACTGATTTCATTTCTATATTTAAATGCGAATAAATGAAACGAAAAAAAAGTACATTTCATGTGTCATGCACTTCCTCTTTAACCTTCGAAATAGTTAGTTTTCTCAGTCCGTTTTTGTGCATTGCCTACGGGCAGGTGTTAGAGTCCCGCGAAAGTATAGTTAGAGTCAGTGCCGCGTGGGTCATATGAGCCCCCCTCGCCACCCGGAAAGTTGAGACACGCCCGACGCAGAGCCCGATAATAGCCAGTCAAGGCGTGCGTCTCTCAATCCGAACCGTGGGTGGTTACACGCCGATGGACGCACGAAATGACGCGATGTAAGCGCGGGTGCCTCGGAAGACTATGAAAAATGTGACAGGTTGCATTATAGGAAGGTGGTCTGTCGGTTTCGCGCTTGTATTTTGTAAACTTAGCACTAAAGTAGAATTTAAGCAACTTTTTGTATAGTTGATTTCTTTCAGTAAAGCTTTTGTTTTATCCGTTTTTATAAAAGAACAAACTTTTCTCTCACTCACGTGATTCCCACCCCCGTTTTTGTGTCTCATGTAAGATTAAGGGCGAGTTGGCCGACCTTTTGAGCACGACTGGACCGGTTCCTACGGGGCTCGGATAGGGTTACCCCTATCTGGCGCCGGTTAAAGAAGAATCAACGAGCTTCGTGGGTTGCTCGTGAGTCAAAAGGGTGTGACTCACGAGCTCGGTTTACTCCGATGTTGGTGTCGCGGTCGAGAGGTAAGTGGCAGCACATTTTTTAAAGAAACCTGGTTCTCCATCCTGGCCCTCTCCCGGCCAGGCTGTGGTTAACAGTTAGCACACACAGAATTTGGAAAACCTTATTACAATATATATATCATTTAAAAAAAAGTTAAACAACCACCGCAGGGTAGCACTAAGAGCAACTGCCATCTAAAAAAAAAAATGTCAATAGCCCCCAGTACAACCGCGGTAAAATACACCTATGGCCACGTCTCACATCCGTGAGATGGGTGGTCATAGGGCACGACGAAATTACAACGACAAGCCGGCGAAACCCTCGTTTGTCTTGAGGACACGAAGCGACCCAAGCATGACAGCTTTCTGCATCCATCGCGCAAGTGCCTTGGCATATTTTTGGCACGCGGGTATGGCTTTAAGGTTACGAACCAGTGATAATTTAGCAACTCCGAGAGCACCTATCACAAGGACAATTACTCGTACCGAATATTTTAGGTACAGTCGTTGCAGCTCTCTTTCAAGGTCTTGATACCTCTCCTCTTTTTCTTTCTCCTTTGCAGTGATGTTGCATTCGCACAGAGCCGAGAATTCGATCACGAATATAGTTCGTTTCTCGAAGTCTTGGAGAACAATGTCAGGCCTCGAGTGCGTAACGGAGACTGCTGCCCGAAAATCGTAGTTCCAGAAAATCTGGCACTTCTCGTTTCGGACAATTGACTCTATATCCCTTGGAGCGTTCGGCAGGGCAGGGTCGCGACCAACGCCGTAAGAGCGACATAGGTGGTAATAAAGTACTCTTAGGGCCGCATTATGCCTATAGATATACGTTGTTCCTGCGTGGGTCGGACACCCCGATAGTATGTGTTCTAGGTACTCAGCGTGTGCATGACACGCTCTGCACCTATCACTGGGAACTTCTTGACATAAAATGCGGGCGCGGTATGCTAAGGTGGAGATTACACCGTCCTGGCATGCGAAAATAAAGCCCTCTGTACCTGAATTGAGCCCTGATGATTTGAGGAAAGCAAAAGTTTGCTCCTTCGACAAGGAATGTTTTTCTACATTTCTGTGAAAGTTTCCGTGCATTTGCTTGTCGAGTAGCTCTTGGTGAAATTTTCCAACCTCTGCTTTCTTTACTTCGGCTTTTAGACGTGAAGCATCTAGATGGAGTAATGCACTTTCCTCACTTCTGATCTTAAAATTCAGGCCAAGGGTCTCAGCAGCTTGCTCCGCGGCTTTGTAAAGGAACGCCCCTTCGCCAATCATCACGTGGTTTCTGACCATCTTTAGGAGAGGATCTCTGCCATTCGCAACGATGTAAGCTGTACTCAAAACAATTCGGTTATGAAGACACTGGAGATTCAGAAGTCCGCGTCCGCCTTGCTGGCGTGAAATGTATAATCGCGGAACTGACGAATTGATATGCAAGCTTTTATGCATATACATGATCTTACGCGTGGTGACATCAAGGGCCTTAAACTCGTTCTTCGTCCATTGAACCATCCCAAACGAGTAGAGTAGAACAGGGATGGCAAGCATGTTAGTCGCAGATACCTTGTTCAACGCCGACAGATTGGAAGACCAAATCTGTCGAAGAAGATGCTTGTATCTGCTTCGGAGAGACTCCTTCACTGATGTTACGTCCTGAATGCGGCTTTGAGGCACGCCCAGGTATGTATAGGTCTCTCCAGTGTTAAGATGTCTAATAACACTTATATCCACAAGCTCAGGGTCCTTGGGAACGCCAGTAATCTTTCCTTTCTTCAAATGAATTTTGGCACACTTGTCCAAACCAAAGTCCATCCCAATCTCTCCTGTGTAGTTCTTGACGATATTTAAAGCAGTTTGAAGTTTGCTTTTACCAGCGGCATAGATCTTCAGGTCATCCATATAGAATACATGAGTGACCTTATGCTCACGCTGATTAGTGTCGCCACAGAGGTATCCAGGAGAATTTCGTAGTGCAAGAGATAGAGGCAAAAGTGTGATGCAAAAAAGCAAAGGGCTCATACTATCCCCTTGAAAGACGCCCCTCTGGAAGGTGACGTTGTTCGTCGTCAGACGATAATTCCTAGATGAGATGGTAAATCTAGTTTTCCAAAGAGGCATCAATCTCTCTATGCATCTCACTATGTGTGGATGTACCTTCAAGCTTTCCAACAGACAGATGATAAGTCTATGAGAGGTTGAATCAAAAGCTTTCCGGTAGTCAATCCAGGCCATTGACAGGACGCGCTGATGGACTGTAGCGTCTTTACAGACACACCTGTCAATCAGCAGGTTCTCTCGACAGCCTGCTACACCTTTTTTCGAGCCACGTTGTTCGTACATCCCTCGCCATACAGGCTCAATTCGTCGAACAATCCTGTTGTTTAGGACAGCTGTAAAGATCTTATACAGTGTGTTCAAACAAGTTATTGGCCTGTAATTCTCTGGTTTGGACATGTCGCCTTTTTTCGGTAGGAGTATAGTGCGTCCTAACACTAGCCACTGCGGAATGGGCATCTCCGACTTTAAATATGAGGTGAATATGTGGGCCAAATGTTGGTGTGTAGAAGTAAACTTCTTACACCAAAAGTTCTTGATACAATCTGGTCCAGCACCGGAAAAGTTCTTCGTGCCTCTAAGTGCTTTTTTAACCTCTTCGGCAGTGACTGATGGGCACTCCTCCTCAGATTTTATGAGGCTGTCGCGAAACTCCTTGAAGCGGATGATATTGTCAGTATCTTAATTCAACTCTAGTGTTTTCGGGATCTTGTACACCTCTCTCCAAAAAGTCTCTGCCTCCTTGGGCTTGGGTGGATTTTTTACAAAAACAGGGGGATCACTGAAGAGGCGCGATGGGTCAGCGAGAAACTGTTGATTCTCCCTGATCCATCTCTCCCTCTTCTGTATCCTCCTCCTTGCGTCAGATAACAGCCTTATTTTGTCAACAATATGCTGCTTGACTGTCAGCAGCTTTGACTTATTTAGTGTGTGATTCAAGGTCCTTAGTTCTTGGGCGAACTTTCGAACCCTTTCCGTGAACGGTCTACCAGATGTTATGTAGTCAATCACACATTGAACACGGGACGCATTCTGTCTTGCCCATCCAATTTTCTTGTTCAGTTGATGCAAGCGTCTTCTTGTCTTTTGATCCATCGTCGGTTTGAGCCTTCGATTTGAATCAGCCAAAGCTCTCGCAGCACCATAAACTGAGCAATTGATAGTCCAGAGGTCGGACTCTTGCGAGATATCTCCACGAAGGGAGGCATCCATTTCAGCCAGATCTTGGGGCTTGAGAGGAACTTGCATGTTGATGTTCCTCCTTGTACTGAAATTGCCATCATCTTCAAGTAGGTGCCTGCTTTCTGCGGTTGGTCTTAATGTCGTTTCATCTTCGTCTGCAGCTTGTTCAAGCAGCGGTTGAGGAAGCGCTCCGCGTACATATCCATTTTTGCGGAGGTAGTCGGCTTGATTTCGCAAAGACTGATGCGAAACGTGTTGAAGCTCTGGGTGTTTCTGGCACCACAGAGTATGCATACGTGCCATAAACCCTCCACGAACAGGGATAATACTGGCATCGTAGCAGTCTAGCACATCATTCTTAAGTTGATCCGTCCACTCAATGTGGGCGTTTCGCCGGTTCGTCGTTGTGTTTTCATCTAAATTATTTTCAGCACCCCGAACTCTAGGATGATCGGCATTGTTTGCCGATCCATTGTCGGGTGCTCTGCGCGTTCGATCGTTTTGAACCGCATCTACAACATTTTGGTGGTTTTTTGGTTTCATTGTTGTTCCCACGAGCAGCTAGGGAAAGGGTTCGTCCATCCTTGTAGAGCCCCGCGTGCAAGGATAAGGCTATTACTCTGAGACATCGCCCGATATCCCAGAGTCACCGTTAAAGACACCTCACCCAGGTGCCATGCAGCTTTCGGCACGGTTCGCACACCTTCGCTTAGGGGTTATTCCTTCGGGACCATCCCTGGACAATTGTCCGCGACTGCTTATTAATTATTGTATCCATATTCAGCAGAAACCCTTGGTACGGGGACCCTCTATCCGCAACCCGAGGACGCGTTCGGTGGCTTTGTCATAAGCCCTTCGGTTCTATTCCAAGGGAATCGAAACCGAAACCGAATAAATATACTAAATATATATATATATATAGACTACATAACATCTGGTAGACCGTTCACGGAAAGGGTTCGAAAGTTCGCGCAAGAACTAAGGACCTTGAATCACACTAAACAAGTCAAAGCTGCTGACAATCAAGCAGTATATTATTGACAAAATAAGGCTGTTTTCTGACGCAAGGAGGAGGATACAGAAGAGGGAGAGATGGATCAGAGAGAATCAACGGTTTCTCGCTGACCCATCGCGCCTCTTCAGTGATCCCCCTGTTTTTGTAAAAAATCCACCCAAGCCCAAGGAGGTAGAGACTTTTTGGAGAGAGGTGTACAAGATCCCGAAAACACTAGAATTGAAGGAAGATACTGACAATATCATTCGCTTCAAGGAGTTTTGCGACAGCCTCATAAAATCTGAGGAGGAGTGCCCATCAGTCACTGCGGAAGAGGTGAAAAAAGCACTTAGAGGCACGAAGAACTTTTCCGGTGCTGGACCAGATTGTATCAAGAACTTTTGGTGGAAGAAGTTTACTTCTACACACCAACATTTGGCCCGCATATTCACCTCATATTTAAAGTCGGAGATGCCAATTCCGCAGTGGCTAGTGTTAGGACGCACTATACTCCTACCGAAAAAAGGCGACTTGTCCAAACCAGAGAATTACAGGCCAATAACTTGTTTGAACACACTG
>CAKNXH010057659.1:73042-83705 GCA_932178445.1 Andricus quercusramuli | reverse complement strand
AGGAAAAATTTCCGATCATTAGGGTTTTAAGATACCCGACTATTTTCATGAAAATTACCAAGGAGAGAGTCGGAAATTTTGCCGATGTTTAATTGGAAACAGTGGGCAGTGTTTCGTAGGAGAAATTTCCAAACTATATTAGGAAAAAATTCCAATAATTAGGGTTTTAAGAGAAGAGAGATTTTGGATTTTAAATGACTTCAAAATTTTTCAATATCGATTTCTTTATTTAAAATGTCCTATTATATAAATTATACCGTTGTTTATATACTGTTTAATTCAAATTTGATTATGTTGGATTTTAATTTTTCAACTCTGGAGTCCTCTGCAACTTTCTGCTGCTTACTCTTTTTCCCCCTCTTATGTCCCTTTGGCGGATTAATATCCAGTAGCATTCTGAAACAAAAAATTTTATATTAATGTATATAAATATATATATATATATATATATATATATATATATATACATAGTATAGAAAAGGGAAATAGTACATAACATAAATGGAGAATTATTTTTACCTTTGTATGAACTCCAGTGATGAAGACTTTGCCACTGGATAGTTGTAACCGTAGACATAATAACTCAGGACGAGAAGGAGGATTCCTTGCAGCACATTTTCTGATTGTAAGACAATCTTCTCCTCTATTACGATGCAGCAAGATATTTTTTCTTGGTATAGAGACATCCCTGAAAAAATTGAGTGTATTAATACATCGAAATTACTATATGAATAAAATGAGAAAGGAAATACACGTGAAACTGATTGTAAACACTGATTGTTCTGGTATTATGAGTTTCAGATTCAACTCAAATGAAGCATTTTTAAATTGAAGCAAATTATAGAAAAGTGTAACTGAATCCAATTTTCAATCTCTGATATACTGAAAACTGAGTGATTTCTTTTTTACTTATAATGTACTTTTAAACTGAGTATTTAGAGTAACAATTTTAAAAACTTGTGTAGATTTGTAGAATTTAAATCAAAGCCAAATTTTTTGTATACCTTTTACAATCAAGATAGGCCGAGACGAATCATTTGAATTTTGAACATCCACATCTGTAGCATCAGTGTCCTGAAAAATATAAATATTCTCATTACATGTAGCTGAGTTTTCTTGTTGTATAATACATAATTTACTTGGAATTTAGTGTTTGTATATATATCGTGAAATTCAATATTATACACTAATACTTACAACTAAGTTAAAAAGGACTTCTTCTTGGAAGTACGAAGCTATCAAAGGAACAAATCCCAGAGTATTGGGAAGTTCACTTTTCAACATCTCTCGTGCTTCTTTCATTTCCGCCAGCACAGATTGAACTTTTTTTTGCGATTTCAGGAATATTTTTCATTAATCTGTACTTCCTGACATAGTCTCTAAAATATTCGACTATAACAGGAAGCTTCATTCCAACGTTCTTTTCCCACTCAAGAAAAATATCTCTTCCAATTAGTGTACTGGCATGTGTGAGGAAATGTTTCGTGTGTGTAAAGTGTGGCCAGTGAAATGTCAAAATATTTTTTAGTGTCATCGCCTCCTCTTCCTCCTCATCATTACTTTTTGATTTTGGATCATCCCTCCTATTTAAGCTCACTCTTTGAGATGCATAAGTGAGAGCTACAAGTCGCATTTCTTCGTCCATGTGCAGCTTTTTCGACGGCTCATCAGTTAATGATTCTAGAAGGGTTTGCTTTTTCTTTGACTGGGTTTCTATTGTTTCTCCTTCAGGGAGCGACGGCTCGTAAGATACACAGCCGTAAGTGTCCTGGTTCTTGTCAAACCGTTGTGAAGTCCTCTCTTCAACCGCTTCATCGCTACTGTCCATTCGCTCTTTCCGCTTTTTTCTTTCTGGATCTTGAATTTTTCTGGCTCGATCATAAATTCGGATTTTTAAACTCTTTAATCCATCGGAGTGCATATGAGTATCGGCTGTCCATGAACGAGGTGCAAAAACTGCAGGATATTTTTTAACTTTTTCGGAATAATTTCATTTATTGCCAACGCGAAAATCTCTCTATTTTTCGCTGCCCCGTGAGAATTTGAAAAATGAATGATTTCTCCATTTGACGTAGATCTGCTTGGATCAGAAGGTACCTTCGTTCCGTCTTCTGTAAAGGAGATTGTGATTTACATGTTTAAACTATATAAGAATTGAGTTCTGATGATTTGGAAATATTTCTACAATTAATAATGAAATAACATACCCGAATTAGATAATCCTGCTGGAGCAGGGACAGTTTTTGCAGCTGGTTCCCACTGTTTGCCCTCGGGAAGTACCATTAACAGCAGTGGTGCATTGGGATAACTATCGGCTAGATTCTGCAAAAGACTGTAATTTCTAATGCGAGTCCCGTCTTCCTCAAGTACAAGCTGTAACATAAAACGAGAATAATAAATTCACCAAAATTAATTCGTGTTTGAAAAAATGAGAAATTATATGTACGTCCGCTCATTGAAAAATAGTGCATACCTGACATGATATGTTCTGAGTAATATCTAGGTTTAAACACGCATCAAATAGTAGTTCCTCCATGTCACTGCCACTAGCAAGACTTCTTTGAACTCTGTCGGGAGTAGTAACTTTGAAGACACGTGGAGGCATGTTTAGGCTGCAGAGGAATAAATATTTTATAATTTGACATTATCGTACTTAGGTCATATGAATATTATGTATACTATATTATATTACAATTCTACAGAAAACTCCAGCCTTTTTTATTGTTAGAGGTGTGCAAAAAAGTACGAAATTTGGGGTCAACTTAATCTTCAACTGTTAAACTTGACTCCTTGATTGAGCTTTGAGTTTTGTATTTTTTTAATGTCCTGTACAATATTATATTAGTTTATATATTATTACGTACGATAATAATTAACTCACGCTTAATTAATAATTCACCAAAATTATTTGCAAATGTGAAACAGAAAAAAAAGAAGCGGTTGATTTTCATTGTTCTGAATTTTTCAGAAAATATTCTAATGTATATATAGAGAGTCATAGAATAAATACTAATTTTAGCACAGTGGAAGTGATACTAATGCATGTTTCAACTTTACATATGATACCGTGTTTTGAACATATATATGCAGTGGATTGTAACTTAACAATTTGTCAAAAGAAAGACATTCATATCCAATTAAATTTCCAAGCCCGTATAACCGAAGATTAGGTTCGAATGTTGTATCTAAAACTTCCAAAATGAAGTGCAAACGTTCTTCATTATTACAAAGTATAATAGCGATTCTTCCCATCTGGACATTGCATTGATAAGCTTCTTGTCTAACCGCAAGTATATCTCCCTTTTTGTAATGATTACCTCGAAATATAGCACTTGAACATTCAGTTAGTTTACCACTCAGATTTGCTTCACGTATACTTTTCTGAATTTTATCGGAGTAACGATTCATGTAAAATTCACTTTCCTCATTCAGGTGCTGTTCGAATCTTAATCCAGCACCTGATCGTAATAAGGTTTGCAAAAGCTCATGCTTCTCTGACAGCGTCTTGGTTACGTTTTTATAGCATTTCAACACTCTCATAGCTCTTTTGAAGAATGTGTGTTTACTTTCAAAGCGTAGAGTAAAAACTTTGATTAACGGGCCAAATTGAAGAATCATTTCGGGATAATGTGTCAAATAATGATCTTTAGGTCGCAGTTTGACTTTTATAAACAACCGCTTCCTCATACTGAGATATTCACTGATAATGGAGTCTAAATAAGGCACAATAGACTTGTGAATCTCTGGTGCACACACAATTTCGACTACCTCAGTCAGTTTCAAAAGACATTCCCAAACTTCATTTTCAGCATCAATCTTATATCCTACAAGAAGAGGAAACAAACTAAGTAATACTAATATCTGCCAAGCACCACCAACTACCCTTTTTCCTTTCTCCGGTACTTTTGCTGGTTTATCCCTTTGATCATGACTTGAATACTTAAACTTATCTATCTTGTTATTTAGAAATTGAAAAGAAAACCAGCGTTCAGAAACAAATACTTTTATCATAAGATACAAATCGAATGCTACAACTCCTTCCAACAAATCGTGGCCAAAACAAGGTGGTAACCCAGGCTTACAAACGTGAAAACCTTCCAATTGATTAAAAACAGAATCAAATATAATTCCTTGATAATGTTTTTTGTTTCCTTTATTTGCTATGGGATTGTTTATATGATTCTTCAGTTCTACGTTCACAAGAGAGAGGAACATAGTCATCAAAAACTAATTGACTTGCATTACTGCTATTCCATTCTTCTTCATGAGCGTCACTTTCTCCAGACTCTTCATCTTCTTCAGATTCATTGAGCACTTCAAAAACCTCATCGATGTCATATTCTCCGACAGCCTCAGAGTTTAAAATAGCTTCTGAATCCACATAAGATTCAGATTCAAGATCAGCTTCTGAATCTACTTCAGTTTCAGATTCTACATCAACTTCTGTTCCTGCATCTACGTCAGATTCTTCATTTTCTTCTTCGTTACAAGTTTTATTTTCCCCAGCCGAATGTGGCCAAAATTCTTTTCGAGTTATTAAACAGTATCTACAAAAATATGGGGTAGTACTGAAATTTTCGACAAGTCCTCCTAGGGCATGGCCTCCCAAATTGTCAGTAGAAATGAATGCAACTGAACCTCTAACATATGTATTTGGTGATACTTCAATTCCCTCCCTTTCAATAGTAATCAAATCTTCTACAATTCTTCCGTACACCTTCTTATGATTAAAAAATTTTTCGTTACACAGGGCAACAAGCTGGATTGTGTTGATGTGTGTACGCAAAAAATCAGGCAAATTACCTAAAGACAAATAAACTGCAAGTAGCAAAATGAAATGCAAAAAAGCATTTCGACTTTACACCAAGTAGCTGAATTTTGAACCGAAAAAGGAAAAAATCCTCGACGACAAATGTAATAGTTAATATTTCAGCCAAAAGACAAACATACCCAAAAAGATAAAATTGCTAGTAAAAGAGATTACTATTCAATAATGAAGAGGACTTTTAAAACAAAAACATTAATTTTCAATCCAGAGGATAAATTTTCTAAAAAAGAAAGACGAATTTTATACAAAAGACATGAATTTTTAATCAATTACTCGAATTTCCAACAAAAAGGTGAATTGTCAACCAATAAAGATGAATTACCAAGCATCAGAGACGAATTTTCAAAAAAAAAGTTGAATTTTCAAGTCAAAAATATGGATTTTTGTAAGATAGTTGAATATATAATAACGAAAATATGTAACTTTTCAATAAAATAGTTGAATTGTCAATAAAAGAACCTCGGAAATTAAACTTATTTCATTTTAAATCAATGACGTAACATTTACTTTAAATCAGAAAAATGCTATATCCACTGCTCAGTGTATTCTAACAATGACGGAAGGAAAAAAGTGAGGAATCTTTTTAAAATGCATACAATTATTTTTATTTTACCATTTTCATAATACCTTGACCAATAGATATAGCATTTTTCTGATTTCAAATAAATGTATAATAGTTATTGATTTAAAATGAAATTCGTCTTATTGCCCAGGTTATACTTTGGCAATAAGCTGTGCGAACATGCAGAGGACTAAGTGCCACCTTGAATTCAGGGAATGAGACGAAGGAAAGGTCGACGCAGGTAGATTCATCTCCGTGCCGGAATTAGGACTATTGCCCGGGCATTGCCGGACCTAATAGAATTTTCCAATGAAAAATATAGTGCGAATGTGCCGAAAGTCGAAAATTTGAATAGTAAAAATAGAAAAAGCATTACAATTTGTGAGTGTCACACAAAAAGACTTGTGAACTATATTTCGAAAGTAACTAAAAAAAAAACGACTCTTATAGTGACTGTTACTGGAAAAAATAAAACTTGTTACCAATTCGTTACTTGTTTACAAAGTTAACTTCCTTATCACTATCGTTACCAACTTCATCAGTTACTTTAAACTCTGCCGACATAATTTGATGTCGGCAGAGGCAAAAAAACTAAACAGATTAAGTTTGAACCAAATAGTTGAATTTTCCAATGAAAAATATATTTTGCCAAACAAAAATTAAATATTTAAATCCTGAGATAAGTAAAATTATTTTCAAACAAAACTAGTCCAATCAGTTCATCAAACAATCCAGCAGGGAGTTTTCAATAAAATCGTCAAATTACCAACCAAACGCGTTCAATACTCAACCAAGAGTATGATACTTTAGACTCTTCAGTCAAAAAGAATAAACTTTTATTAGAGATATTTATCTGAAGTTGGATAAAATCATTGCAAACAAATAAAAGCTACAATTATCCGACGACCGATAATTTTTATCGGAATTCGGATAAAAGTCATCCGTCATCAGAAAATTGTATTAGTCAAATGCACTAATTTTCAAAAATAGGAAAGAAGAATTTTCAACAAAATAAATCAATTTTTAACCATAAAATAAAAATGATGAATTTTTAAAGAAAAATTAAATAGGTACATTTCCCGTTGAAACTGTTGATTTTCAAATAAAAAAAATAATCTTTAAAATAATATTTTTATTAAAAAAAACAGCAATTTCCAACTAAGATGATGAATCTTCAAGCAAATGAGTTAATTTTCCAAAAAAGCATTTCGACTTTACACCAAGTAGCTGAATTTTGAACCGAAAAAGGAAAAAATCCTCGACGAAAAATGTAATAGTTAATATTTCAACCAAACGACAAACATATCCAAAAAGATAAAATTGCTAGTAAAAGAGATTACTATTCAATAATGAAGAGGACTTTTAAAACAAAAACATTAATTTTCAAACCAGAGGATAAATTTTCTAAAAAAGAAAGACGAATTTTATACAAAAGACATGAATTTTCAATCAATTACTCGAATTTCTAACAAAAATGGGAATTGTCAACCAATAAAGATGAATTATCAAGCATCAGAGACGAATTTTCAACAAAAAAGTTGAATTTTCAAGTCAAAAAGATGGATTTTTGTAAGACAGTTGAATATATAATAACGAAAATATGTAACTTTTCAATAAAATAGTTGAATTGTCAATAAAATAACCTGGGAAATTAAACTTATTTCATTTTAAATCAATGACGTAACATTTACTTTAAATCAGAAAAATGCTATATCCACTGCTCAGTGTATTCTAACAATGACGGAAGGAAAAAAGTGAGGAATCTTTTTAAAATGCATACAATTATTTTTATTTTACCATTTTTATAATACCTTGGCCAATAGATATAGCATTTTTCTGATTTCAAATAAATGTATAATAGTTATTGATTTAAAATGAAATTCGTCTTATTGCCCAGGTTATACTTTGGCAATAAGCTGTGCGAACATGCAGAGGACTAAGTGCCACCTTGAATTCAGGGAATGAGACGAAGGAAAGGTCGACGCAGGTAGATTCATCTCCGTGCCGGAATTAGGACTATTCCCGGGCATTGCCGGACCTAATGGAATTTTCCAATGAAAAATATAGTGCGAATGTGCCGAAAGTCGAAAATTTGAATAGTAAAAATAGAAAAAGCATTACAATTTTTGAGTGTCACACAAAAAGACTTGTGAACTATATTTCGAAAGTAACTAAAAAAGTAACGACTCTTATAGTGACTGTTACTGGAAAAAATAAAACTTGTTACCAATTCGTTACTTGTTTACAAAGTTAACTTCCTTATCACTATCGTTACCAACTTCATCAGTTACTTTAAACTCTGCCGAAATAATTTGATGCCGGCAGAGGAAAAAAACAGATTAATTTTGAACCAAATAGTTGAATTTTCCAATGAAAAATATATTTTGCCAAACAAAAATTAAACAGTTAAATTCTGAGATAAGTAAAATTATTTTTAAACAAAACTAGTCCAATCAGTTCATCAAACAAACCAGCAGGGAATTTTCAACAAAACAGTTGAATTTTCATTAAAAAGCGATCACTTTTGAACAAAACTGTTAAATTTTCAACAAAATCGTCAAATTTCCATCCAAAAGCGTTGAATACTCAACCAAGAGTATGATACTTTAGACTCTTCAGTCAAAAAGAATAAACTTTTATTAGAGATGTTTATCTGAAGTTGGATAAAATCGTTGCAAACAAATAAAAGCTACAATTATCCGAGGACCGATAATTTTTTTCGGAATTCGGATAAAAGTCATCCGTCATCAGAAAATTGTGTTAGTCAAATGCATTAATTTTCAAAAATAGGAAAGAAGAATTTTCAACAAAATAAATCAATTTTTAACCATAAAATAAAAATGATGAATTTTTAAACAAAAATTAAATAGGTACATTTTCCGTTGAAAATGTTGATTTTCAAATAAAAAAAATTATATTTTTATTTAAAAAAACAGCAATTTCCAACTAAGATGATGAATCTTCAAACAAATAAGTTAATTTTCCAAAAAAGTATTTCGACTTTAAACCAAGTAGCTGAATTTTGAACCGAAAAAGGAAAAAATCCTCGACGAAAAATGCAATAGTTAATATTTCAACCAAAAGACAAACATACCCAAAAAGATAAAATTGCTAGTAAAAGAGATTACTATTCAGTAATGAAAAGGACTTTTGAAACAAAAACATTAATTTTCAATCCAGAGGATAAATTTTCTAAAAAAGAAAAACGAATTTTATACAAAATACATGAATTTTCAATCAATTACTCGAATCAGTAATGACTCTTATAGTAACTGTTACTGAAAAAAATGAAACTTGTTACCAATTCGTTACTTTTTTACAAAGTTAACTTCCTTATCACTATCGTTACCAACTTCATCACTTACTTTAAACTCTGCCGACATAATTTGATGTCGGCAGAGGCAAAAAAACAAAACAGATTCATTTTGAACCAAATAGTTGAATTTTCCAATGAATAATATATGTTGCCAAACAAAAATTAAATAGTTAAGTTCTGAGATAAGTAAAATTATTTTCAAACAAAACTAGTCCAATCAGTTCATCAAACAAATCAGCAGGGAGTTTTCAACAAAATCGTCAAATTACCGACCAAACGCGTTCAATATTCAACCAGTAGTATGACACTTTAGACTCTTCAGTCAAAAAGAATAAACTTTTAACACATTGATAAAATACATTTAATTTAATATACTGATAAAATAAAAAACGTACACTTACCTTCTAATTTCTTGCACGCCCGCTTCAACTGCTAGGTCTATCAATCACTGAATCACTGTGCCAGGTTCAAAAGAGTCGCGAAATCACAAAATGTTACAGAGAAGAGACCAAAATTCCAAAATTTGATGTTCACTGTAATGCACATCGAATGTAAGTGAAGCTTTTCTCTCAGACCCTCTGATACTGAGGTATCTTCAGCCGCTCACTCATCCAAAAATTTGTGCACCCCCACAATTTGTACAACCCTAACGCTAAATTGAATTTCAGGTACTGGTGACTCATGCCCTCTTCTTCAAATTTTGGTTTGAAAGCGCAATACCAAATATGGCTAACGGGTGTTTGCCACTGAGTCCTCCATCCTTTGTAAACACTTCTGCTGAAATTAAAATTTCTAGCTATCTATATTTTTAAATTTGCCACACAATAATTTTTGAATTCTGAATAGAAAAAATCTAGGGATTCAGAATGGTGATTAAAATAAAAAATGAAAAACAAGATTTTCGTTCAATTGACGACATGGAAAAAAGTTAAAACTTTCAAAGCTATAGTGATATTTTGATTTTAAGCATTCAAAAATACACTGAAAATTGAAGCATACACAATTGCTGGAATAATTTCCAAAATTCTATAGGAAAAATGAGACAAGAATTGAGGAAAATTTCCAATTTTATAGGAAAAATATATTTCGGAATATAAATGGAAAAAATGCCGAAAAAAAAGAATAAGTTTCCATTTTGGTGGAATAATTTTCAAAAATGTATTAAAAAAATTCACCAAGCATTGGGAGAATTACCAATTTTGTAGGAAATGTACATTTGGTAACACAGTAAATCCCAGAGTTATTATTTATCTGAAGTTGGATAAAAACGCTGCAAACAATTGAAAACTACAATTATCCGATGGCAGATAATTTTTATCAGGAGGTGGATAAAAATTATCCGCCGTCGGATAATTGTAGTTTTCAATTGTTTGCAGCGTTTTTATCTAACTTCAGATAAATAATATTCCTGGGATTTACTGTGAATGTGAATGGAAAAAATTCAGAAAAAAGTGAAAAAATTTCCATATTGCTGAAATAATTTCCAAAATGCTCTAGGAAAAATTAGACAAGAATTGGGAATAATTTCCAAATTTATAGGAAAAATATATTTCGTAATATAAATGGAAAAAATGTCGAGAAAAAAAGAATGAATTTCCATTTTGGTGGAATAATTTCCAAAAATGTATAAGAAAAATTGGCCAAGCATTGGGAAAAATTGCCAATTTTGTAGGAAAAATATATTTCGTGATATAAATGGCAAAAATGCCGAGAAAAAATAATAAATTTCCATTTTTGTGGAATAATTTCCAAAAATGTATAGGAAAAATTGACCAAGCATTGGGAAAAATTGCCAATTTTATAGGAAATGTATATTTTGTAATGTGAATGGAAAAAATTCCGAAAAAAGTGAAAAAATTCCCATTTTGGTAGAATAATTTCCAAAAATGTATAGGAAAAATTGGCCAAAAATTGGGAAAAATTGCCAATTTTGTAGGAAAAACATATTTCGTAATAT
>CAKNXH010057659.1:28695-73032 GCA_932178445.1 Andricus quercusramuli | reverse complement strand
ATAATTTCCAAAAATGTATAGGAAAAATTGACCAAGCATTGGGAAAAATTGCCAATTTTATAGGAAATGTATATTTGTAATGTGAATGGAAAAAATTCCGAAAAAAGTGAAAAAATTCCCATTTTGATGGAATAATTTCCTACTATTTCTTGGAAAAATTTCCTACAAATTCGGAAATTTATGCAATCTCCTGATCTTTTTGATATATTTCCTAACATTTCGGAAATTATTCCGAAAAATCAGCAAATTTGTCGAAAATTTATGAAATATTTCCACTTTTTGTAGGAAATCTCATACTTCCGAATGGTTTTGAAAAAATTTCCTACAACCTATTAGGAAAAATCACCGAAATTTTTTACAGTGTACGAATGAAAACTCGTATGCTGCCCCGTGCAAATGCGCAGAGCTGTTTTCACAGTCACGTGTTGTACCCACTCCCATATGTTATATTTGACATTTCGATGCATATGTAGGCTATGTTTGTTTGTGTCTTTATTTTGTTGGGTGTATATCACGTTCCTGAATTGAAAACGAGAAGGAAAATGTCATCAAAAATACGAAAAGGATCTAGAAAGTGTAAGTACTACAATAACATTATTATAATCATTGATGGATTCCGTAAGTAAGGGATAAAGTTAATTTCAGTGAACAAAATATTGTAGTTTATTATGTTCAAAACACAAGTTTGAAACGTCAAACACGTGTTGACATCGTTGGCATGGCAACCGCCAGTGCGCATGTGCACGGGGCAGCATATGAGTTTTCATTCGTGGCAAGCATTAACGAATTTTTGGACGTCGCTCGTCCCACTCACCATGTACAGGGATACTACTCCTTACTATTCCTTCGTGATCCAACGTCACAAAATGCCCATTGTGTAACTTTGGAAGATATCTCAAAGTTTGAAAAATTAAACAACATCTATATCCATGCATATGGTGTGAATAAAAGAAAATTTATTTCACCGTTGTCCCTTTACACCTGACATTTGAAAAGAGGAAACAACACATTAATCTTCGACGCATTTCAGACCATTACGCTGATGAGAGTTTCGACGAATATTACGATGACGATGACCCAGATTTCTTTAACTTCCACTATGTTTTTTTATAAAAGATATGTCAAGATTTGTTAGTTAATAACTATCAAAACATGACGGTAAAGAAAGCCGTAGATTGTAAGAATTTATACCATTCTAACGAGAGTTTTCACACGTGTGCACACGTCAACCGGGCTCCCATCGCTGATCCTAACGAGCCTCTATCACCACCTCTAGCGAACCGACGGCCATCACGGAGACTAACTCTTTTAAGTGACTGTAAATATTTCTCGCAGATGAGAATTGCCAATCGACAGGATCACTTGTGATTGTCAATTTCGAAAGCCGTAGAAATATCAATCAACGGGCGCACCCGTGGTTGCCATTTCGCGCATTACCGATGTAACCGACATTACCGACATTACAAATGCGTGTTCGATTTCTGTAACGAAAAGGCGCACTTGTCATTACAAAAATCCAAGACATAAAGTTTAACTGACAGAACCACCTGTAGTTACCATTTATCACTATTTCCGACTTTATCGCCACTTAGTAAAATTCCGTTCGAAGGTTCTGAAAGGGGATTAAAGTGGCACCCAACAAGCGCACCTGTGGGTGTCAATTTAGCCGATATAAATGCTAATCTATAGGTACACCTATGGTTGCCATTTATCATAGACTTAACGATACGTTACCGACATGCCGACCGTACCGTACCGCCCTAGGTTGACTTACTAGTTCGAGTAAAAAATCCCAATCAAGCGCTTGAAAAATCACTGAAAATCACTATAAGTGCAACATTGAAAAGTCACTAATTTTTTCACTAGATTATCAATTTTTACAGTAGAGAAATGTAAAATTGTATTAACATTTTTATATTTCAAATGTTTTTGGAGAAATAGGAATACCTTCGCGAGAAAATTGAAATAAGTAAATGCATTAAACATTTTTTATTCATAAATTAATCTCTTTGTTCTCTTTTTAGAGTACAGAAGTGGACGGTAAGTTTTAATACACAATACATAGTCCAAGCGCTAACTAATTCAAAGCCTTGAGTGAGATCATCGTCTTCTCCTACGTCTATCGTAATACTGACTGGATTACTGATTTTTTCAGTATTGACAGTGTTACTCGCCTGTTCATATTTTCCCAGTCTTAGGAACTGAAAGGTCCGTTCGCGCTACCCGACGTAGGAAGAGTCGTGTGGAGAGCAGAGAGGGAATGGTCGTGGCTACCCGAAAACTAGGCAGCTCTCAACGCGTTCAACCACGTGAACGCGTAGCAAACGGTTAGGCTAGCAGATGTGGACCGACGTCAGAAATCGTGTTCGAGGTCACCACTGCCGGCCGCCTACTTTTGCTCCCAGAGAGGTGTTCCACGTCAGGCAGCATCAAACAGCTACACGAGAGCTAATCCGTGATGAGGAGAAGAGTTTCTGCGTCGTGAACGCTCCTCGCACAATATATATTTCACCAGGTGGCGCTGCGTCACATTCTATACAGTTCAATACATACTATCAACTAATATCATTCTTGGGCTTCATTTGAACTTCAATTTTCAATTGTTATATTACATACGATCTGAAACAGTACTAATCATCTATGTTTTGTTTGAATTATAAACTATTAGTGTTTATATACTAGAAAATTTGATGACTGAAGAAATACGGAACAAAAAATATTTTATAAATACAAATACTAAATATTGTCCTTCAAATGAAAACATAAGCTTCTCTCAGCATTTCAAGATCTTTTACACATGCTTTTGTTCACTTTCTAATTGAAAACCGATGAATTTAGAAGGACATACAGGCATTATGTTCTAATGGAATTTTTAACTCAATAAAAATTTACAAACTTAAATAGTTTTCAACATCTTCAAAAATGAGTTCTCTCTCGTATTCCGTAAAGCGGGATAGACTTGAAGCGTACATAATTCACTCTAATTCATTCAAGAAATGTGTGCATAAAATTGTTTGAATTATCCATTTTGGAATATAAGCTAGGAAGGGTCTATTTAAATGAATTCAAGTTTGCACTTCGGAGAGACCAAGTGATTTGAATTCCAGAAATTAACATTGGATTTATATGTAATGTATTATCCTCAATTTCAGTATGTGAACTGAATTGAGTGTAATATAGATTCTGTGATACCTAAATGTAAAATATAGCTAATGTGTTTAAAAAAATTAATTATCTTAAATAAATTGAAAATTTGAATTCAATGTAGATGAAATAAATGTTAATATGACTTTAATAATTCTACTATATTCTATTATATTTCTCAAAAAATTATACTTTTCAAAGTGTATTGACAGGAATAGCAGTTGCTTCTTCCTAATACTGTTTCTGATATAACAAAAAGAAGGGAAAATCAGGTATTCACAGGAATTGCATTTTTCAATCCTATTCTATTAAAGCCTTCTTACCGGGATTCTGCCCAAGGAGACAAAGTTTCAACCAAACAGTGGAGCTTTCAACCAAGTAGTTGTCAAACAAACTTCTTCAATTTGTAAGCCAAATAGGCGAATTGTCTCTAAAACATTCGCATTTTCAACCCGATAATGATAATTTTCGACACAACCATAAATCACAAAAACATAGTTTTGCGTTCACTAAAATGATGAATGTTGTGATCGAAACATTGATTTTTAACAAGCAACAATCATTACCTACCAAGTAGATCAATTTTTCAGTAGTATATACTCACATTTTTACCCAAATCGTTCAACTCTTTACCAAAATAGATGAATTTTTGACAAAAAATATTTCTTTTGAACAAAGAAATTCACTTTCATACTAACTCTCTAACTCTGAATTAGTAGAAAACTACTAATTGGTAGTAGTTTTCTACTAATTCAAATAGTGCCGATGCGTGTACTGGTATTTTGTAAAAATCTACTAATTCAATAAGTAAGAATAACTGACTAAATGAATTGGTAACTGTATCTACTAAAGGAATTGGTAATGTTAGTACCAAATGAATTGGTAAATGTATTGCTAGTTACTATTTTAAACGGTAGTTTCAAGTAAATTCAAAGATTGATTTTACAATGAAGAGAATTTAATTGCAGTACAATAATAAACTATTAAAGTCGGATTAGATCCGATTAGAAAAAAGTTAGTTCAATCTGAGCTAGAAACATGTTATAGTAATAATTAAAACTAAAATATTAATAACCTCATAACGTTAACAGGTTTTACAAGACAAAAACAATTGCAAAGTCGTAACTGTTTTTATCTATAGATAAAACTATTTAAACATAATGCAATAAACGAAAGAATCGCATATAATAATCTTCAAAATATGAAACATGATTTCCATTTTCTGTAAAAATAGCAACAATGTGTAATAGGGTGTCTACCCTAATCCTGAAAAAAAATTCCCTGAAAATTTCAAGTTTCATCCAGATATTATCTCAACTTTTTTCCAGGTATAATTTTTTTACAGAACGTACCCATTCAAATATTTCTCATTTTTTAAAACATTTGACTCGGAATATGTTTACAGTTTCGCAAGTTTTTTATACATATTTTTTTCAGTTTCGGGGGGTTAAATTAATATTTTTTATTTAGAAAGCTGTGACAAATTATATTATAAAATATTCTTGAATATATTCCCTGGCGGACCGGCCGAACGCAAACATTACGCTACAGCGTAATGGTAAAGTAATGGTAAAGTAATATGGCATTATAATTAATAAAAGAAATAAAATTAATATGTAAACTGTTGCAATTATAATAGAAAGTTGAAATTTACGTTAAATGGTCATGCCGTAATTGCAACAAGTCGCTTTTGCAGCGTTAAAAAATAAAAAAACATAGTGACCGTCATTGCAATCGGGCCCCTGCGTATTGGCAACCCGCTAACGCGGCTTCAAGTGGGTTGCCATTCTGCAGGGACCAGACTTGAATGACAGCCACTTTGTTTTTTTTATTTTTTAACGCTGAGAAAGCAACTTGTTGCAATTACGGCATGACCCTTTAACGTAAATTTTAACGTTTTATTATAATTGCAACAGTTTACACATTAATTTTGTTTCTTCTATTAATTTTAATGCCATATTACTTTACCATTACTTTACCATTACGCTGTAGCGTAATGTTTGCGTTCGGCCGGCCCGCCAGGGTTGGCAACAATGAATAATCAAATAATAAAATAATATTAAAAACATAATTAACTGTTTCTTGAATTTGTCTCTACAGTCTATGAATTTAAATAATAAATTAAACAAATTCTTATTGTATCTTCTTATACTTAAAACTCAGTGCATATTTGGGTGAAATTAATGTGGATCTTGTATTAAATTAAATTTAAACCGTTTTAAATTCCCAAAGTTTAGAGTGAAAATATTGGATTTTAAACAAGATAGAGAAAGTTTTAACCAAAGAGTTGAAATTTGAACAAAAAAGATTAAATTTCTACCAAAGAAAAGATGAATTTTCAACAAAATGCATAAATTCTCAACGAAATAGTTGAATTTTGAACTAAAAAAGATCAGTTTCCAACCAAAAATGGATAGTTAAATTTGAACTCAAATGATGAATATAATGTTTCAAAGAAGAAGAATAATTTTAAAATATAATGAATAATTTTCTACAAAAAAATACATTTTTTTCAAGAGAAGAAATTAATGTTAAACTAAGGAAGACAACATTTCAACCAAATAGATGAGTGTTCAGTTTAAAAAAACAATTACTTTTTCACACACACACAAATTTTCCACAAAAAAAATAAAAAAATTTCAGCCATAATGATGAATTTTCAAATAAAATGATGAGTCTTTTACTTGCATAGATGAATTTTGAACCTGAATAGATAAATTTTAAGGCAAATAGATAGAAATTGTGAATATTTAACTGGAATACTTGATTTTTTAACCAAAAAGATGAATTTTCAAAAAACAAGATTAATTTCCAGACAAAATAATTAATACTAATAGTGAGGATTTTTGAACAACAAACAACTTTCATCCTTATAGTTGAATCTTGAACTAAAAAATATCAATTTTCCACCAAAAATGGAATAGTTGAATTTTGAATTGGAAAAATTAATTTTCAAGCTTACTGATGAATTTTCAAATAGAATGATGAATTTTCAATTGGAATAGTTGACTTTAAAACCAAAAAGATGAGTTTGCGAATAAGAAGATCAATTTCCACACAAAAAGACGATTTTTCAACAAAATACATGAATTTTAAACTAAATATTTGAATTTTGACCTAAAAAAGATAATCTTTCGACTAAATAGTTGAATTTTTAACAGAAAATATAAGTTTTAAACATAAAAATTCTATTTTTAGTTTTAATTTTTAGTTAAAAGAATCAATATTCAACACTTTTCAACCGCAGAGATAATTTTTTAATTAAAATGATGAATCTTGAAAAATTTTAATTTTTAACACAAGAGTTCATTTTCAAATCAGTAATTAAATTTGTATTCCAAAAAAGATTAATTCTAAACGAAAAATGAGTAGTTGATATTTCAACCAACAAAATTAATTGCTAATCAGAAGCATTTGAATTCAACAAAAAAACTAGTTTTAAACCTGAGTTGAATTTTCATCTTATAAAGATTTTTTTAGTCAAGAGAGAGAAATAATTACAAACAAGCTGTTGATTTTTCAAGCAGAAAGATGAATATTTGAATTTTCAACTAAAAAAGATCTTTTCAAACAAAACAAAAAATATTTTTGCAACTTCATTTTTTTCGGAAAAAAATAATCTTGTTTATTACTATCAGCCGAAAACAGTACAATCATGAAACATGCAAGTTTTATGGGCCAACTACACAGAAAAACCAGAATGTAATCTTTACAGCGATTGTACAGTAATCTTTACCTTGCGACAAACATCACCGTCATATGATAAGATGTACCTGCCACAAGGATAATGGTAGCAAGTCAACTCTATTGAATCTTGTTTTGCTTCGATGCTAAATAATTGAAAGTTATAAACTTTGTTGAAAATGTAATACATTGCGATTTGAAATGTATGAAATTTAAAGCGTCGCTACATAATGGGCTAGGACTAGGATTTTACAGGCCAGGAGAAACTGAAGGGTCTACCGCTGTACTCTTCAACGCAAGCAACTTGCTCGCTTGGCTTGCTCGAGCCGCGTATCTGGCCGCGAATAACAGCCAGACCCATGTATCTGGCTGTGCTCCACTGCCAGCAACGCGGCAGGAACAAGCCAAAGGAGCAAGGCGAAGAAGGCGAGTAACGCTTCGTGAAATCGTTTTCTAGAGGAGTCAAGTCAGGCTTATACATGTCAACCCGTGAACTGTCGACCGATTTTGATCAAACTTTTGCATTTTGTTGCGGAATATGTATATTAAAAAGTTAAACAAAAAACTTTGTTCGGGAATTTGAAAATTCATTTTTCTTTTGAAATCGATAAAAAACGATTAAAAACTGAAATAACTTCAATAAATTAAGTCCTAGAGCAGCAACAACACTGCATATATATATATATATATTTTATATTATGCAGTATAATGAATTCCCAATCACAAAATATTTATGAAAAATTTAGACTTGAAAATTCAGAAAGATGAATTTTTCACCAAGAGGTTACTTTTTAACCAGACCAGGTGAATTTTTAACCAAATAATAATAATAATAATAATAATAATAATAATAATAATAGATGCATATTCCCTTATGCGACTCGTACATCAACATGAAGTCGCCAATGCTGCGGTGTTTCTATACCATGCAGCAGATAGGGCCGCAGAGGAGCTTGACCTCCCATTTGATTCCAGCGACATTACACATGGCCTAGCATCACTCTCCATGGTAAGTTCTACGGCATCCTACGTAGAGAAGAGCTCTCGATGGGTCTGACCAACATGTTTCTCAAGTCTGCTGGATTGAGATCGGAGACCGAGGGATTTCTTTTTGCCTGTCAAGATGGCGTCATAGACACCTTAGTTTACCGCGAGCGCATAATGAATATACCTGTACGCGATACCAACTGCCGAGCGTGCAAGCTAGAGCCCGAAACACTTGGACATGTTCTCAGTGGATGCTCTAAATATGCACGCTGCGCGTACATAGAGAGACACAATGCAGCTCTAAAAGTGATATATTACCATCTTAGGTATTTCTATGGTGTTGATCTATTGCCCGTCTTGCCATACGCTCAGGGGGAACTCGAGTCAGTCGTGGAGAATGATCAGTGTAAGATCTACTGGAATTTCTCATTCTCCACCACTCAACGTATCAGTGCTACAAAGCCTGACATTATCCTCCAAGATCTGAAGAACAAGATCATTTACGTGATTGAATTCTCGGCACCATCCGATGGTAATATCACGGCAAAGGAGGGAGAAAAACAGGCGAAATATCAAGCACTTCTTTTCGAGCTGAGTAAGCTGTACCAAGGCTACAAAGTCCATCTTATAATTCTCATAATCGGCTGCCTTGGAGGTATGAAAGCTTCATTTATTAGCCAACTCAACAAGATTCCGGCTTGCCAGCGTCAGGCTCATTTCATCGCGAACCGGATGCAAAAGGCTGTTCTCCGGGGATCACTCCATCTGGTCCGTCAACACTGTTCCTCTTAAATTCTACAAAGATTGGTAGCTCTAAAAAAGTATCCAGAGGTGAAACCTTCATCTCCAACTATCTTGTCTGCCGCGTAAGGTCATCCGCGGCTAGAGACCTCACTCCAGGGAACAGTGTTGCCCGATGTTATCACGCGTAAATTTCCCGCTCTTGCTTACCTTCTAGGACAGAAGGAGCAGAAGCGGATGACGTACACGTTCCAGTAGCTTTGGGATTGGTTTCTTTAAGGAATCATGATCGAAGCTTCCGGAGCCTACAACTTCTATAATAATAAAAATAGATCTTTATTATGAACCCAGTCTACAAACAAATTTAATACACAAAAACAGATGAACAATAGGAACATAAAAGGCAGAGGTTCAGCTCAAGCTGCTTTCAAGCAAATAAATTAATTTTCTACCAAAATCTTGCGAAAAAGTTATAATCTGAAAATAATAATAATGAGAATAATGATTATTGTGATATAATGATTTTTCGATAATCAATTTCTCGTAATTTGTTTGCGATTATAGAAATAAGTATAGGGGAGAGTGTAGGAATAGTTATTTTAAGAAAAAGAATGATAAAAATCGAACATTCATCTTTCTTGGTTGAAAATTGTTTTTCCTTTATAGTGTCTTCTTATTTTGTTGATAATTCTACTATTATATTTATGGTGAAACATTCATCTATTTTTGTGCAAAAATCTACTATTTGTTAAAAAATTTAACCTTTTTCTTGAGATGTCTCCTTTTTGGTTGAATTGGACTATTTCTTATTCAAATTGAAAATATTGTTTGTCTAAGATGTCACCTATATCCTTTATTTTCCCCTGTAAATCCATGTTTTAGAATGAAAATACATACATCATTATTGATAGTTTGCAGTACTTTGGTTAAAAAGTAATTCCACCTGTTAAAGATTCATCTCCTCAGTTGCTGAAAATTTCTTTTACTCGTCGTTGACAGTTTTTTTACATGAAAATTCAACTGTTTGAATTATATTATATATACAAAATTGCTAAAAACAATAATGAATTGTTTAAACAATTAATGAAAATATATAATTTTCAGTATAAAGTAATATTTTATGTATTAGAAACAATTCGCATCAAAGAAACCGCAAAAAAATCATAATTACCGCCTAAAACTCGCAAAACCCATTTTTTCACCTATGGGGTTTATTTGGTACCCTATAAAACAGACTTATGTGGGTGATATTTGAAAAGTGATATTTTATTCGTATTCTATGGCTAATGGTGAAGAGAAATGTTGAGTTTCAACTGGATTGAGATAATAGTGAGGTCCAGTGGCTACATCGGGATGTATCGCTCGGATCGACTACTTTCTAGAGTGATCACCTATTTTTATACAAATTAATTAATAATTAAATATTATGATTCATGATTATGCCATAAAAAGCCAATATATAGATTTTTCTAGACGACATATTGTCATATTGTTGTAACTTTGTTCCGCCGCCTTAACACATTCTCAACTAAAACATTGCAAAAAAGTATAATCGGAAAATAATAATAATTATTATTACTATTATATAGTGATGTTTCGATAATAAGTTTCTTATAAGTTTTTGGCGATTAGTTTTATTCCTATAATTCCTATGATTCGTATAATGACGAAAAAAGTGAAGAAAATTCATGATAGACACATCATTATAGGCGTATTATATATATTTATATATATTCTCCTACAATACTTTTTCGTAATGGAATAGTAGATTTTTCAACCTACAAATATGAATGTTGAAGCAAGTACTTTAATTGTAAGTTGAAAAATGTATTTAAATAAAAAATTCAACAAAGGATGTCAAGTTTCAACGACAGAAATGTGTCTCAAACAGGGTTGTCCCAAAATGCATTGGAAATTTTTTTTTTCAATTTTGCCTTTAGCAATTTTATCCAAGAATTGAGTTAAAAACACGCGGTTTTTAAAAAATGTCCCACTTGTTGTCCAATTATCAATTACAGGAAAGTGATAGTTCATCAATGTTAATAGAAGTGATTGTTTAAACAATTTATTATTAATTTTAATAATATTCTCTTCGAAAAATGCTACAAAGTTGTAGCTGAAACAAAATAATTCACTTATAGTCAAATTTTCAATTAGGATAAGCTAAACAATTAACTGGATTCAAGTAAATTAATTGTGTAAAGAATTTGTTATTACTATTATTAATATTATATGTGAATTATGTTAGAAAGATGCGTTTTTTTCTGAAATTTCTGGCTTTTTGTTTATGAAGAAATAATAAGTCATCCACAACAAAAATGATTTTTGGAATGGTATTGTTGTTTTAAGTGAATTATTTTTGCTCATTTCGTAATGCTTAAAAAAATTAATTGACAGAAAAAAAGCGATTTTACACAAGTGGCAGAAATCAATATTCAATTGTTCAAACAACTTTTTTGTTAACTTCTATTAATTATTACCTCACTAAGTGAAAAAAGGACAGGAAGGCAAAAATTGCCGAAAAATCGCTACCATGAGGCATTGATATAGATGAAGATAGTCATGAACAATAATAATTTGTTCAAACAATTATTTTTTCTAAATTTAATTAATTATTAAGTCACGCATAATGAAAAATAGTTAAATAGTTGAACATTTCAGAAAAAACCGCAAAATTCTACCAATTTAGGAAAGACAATATTATTAACAATGCTATTAAATTGTTTAAATAATTATGTTGTTAACTTGAATTCATTATTACTTCACTCCAAATGAAAATTCGACAAAAATGTTAGAAATTTAGAAAGAAAAGCATCTTTTTAGCATTATTCAAATATAATGTTATTATCAATCAGGATAAATTGTCTAAACAATTAACTTTCGAGACTCTAATTAATCAGTTAACTTATCTTAATTGAAAATTTGACTAAAAGTGATTCATTAATTATTATATTTAATTGAAATTAATATTATATTATTAACATCAATAATAGATTGTTTAAACAATCACTCTTGTCAACATTGATGAACTATCATTGCCCTCTAATTGAACATTGGACAAGAAATGGAAAATTTGTGTAAATACCGCGTCTTTCTAAATCCATTCTATGAGAAAATTGCTAAAAACAATAATAAATTGTCTAAACAAGTTATGTGAACATCTAATCATCAGTATGAGATAGCCTTTCATGTGTCAGAAATAAATTTCACTGAAAAAGCCGTAAAGGCAGTTATAATTACCGCGAAAAACTTCGCAAGATCCATTTTTTCACTTATGGGGTTCCTTTGGGACCCTATAAAACAGACTTATAGTGTTGGTATTTGAAAAGTCATATTTTATTCGTATTCTATGGCTAATTGTGAAGAGAAATGTTGAGTTTCAACTCGATTTAGATAATATTGAGGATTTTGAATAAGATTTACAAAAACGTATTTTTTTCTTACTGGAAATACATGTTAAAGTTCATTTATTGATTATTCAAACCAAAAAATGAATTTATTTTCCTGTGATTTGGAACAAATTTGTGGTGTGTCCCCATAAAAATTCTACATAAAATTGTTTGGTCCACCCTAATCTGCAGCACAAAGAAGTTAATCTTTAACAGTATGGTAAAATTTTCAACAAAATAGTTAAATTTGCAACAAACATATATGACTTCTCAAGGAGAAGTGTATTAATGGAAATATTTAAACCAAAAATGTTTTAATTGTAAATAAAAAGCAGTAAAATTCATCCAAGAACGACCAATTATCAACAAAATAGTTGGATCTTCAACAGAAACAGATTAATGTTTAGCCAAGCAGTTCCATTTTCAATTAAAAAGATACATACAGATGAATTTTTAAGATAGTTTTTAACATTTTAACCTTTAGGTCTGCTTTTTTTTGTTTGAATTGATACTTTCCTAAATGAAAGGTACGTACCAGAGGTTTTCTCAGAAAAATCAAGAAGATGCAATTTTGATCCATTTTCGAGGAAAAGGCATTTAAAAAATTGCAAAACGAATGGTCATCGAGCCGTTGTAGAAGTATATCGAAGAGTCGGTAACTCCCTGGTAGAGCGCTCGGCTGATGGCCGCAAGGTTGCGCGTTCGATCCTCGCTATCCATATTCTTTTTATTCATTAAAATACTTGTTTATTTAATTTTTGAATAACATTTGATAAAATTATACCATTTAATGATTATTTACTCCTTATTTTCAATGAGCACTCTGTTAATCATATTTTTATTACCACCCGTTTGGACAATTGTGCATTTTGTTAAAATTCTTTATAATTCAATAGTTTCTTGTATCTAAATTATTAAATTAAAGTTGGAACGAAGTATTTGAAATAAAAATTTAAATAGTAAATACGAAATGCCAGTGGATGTAGTGACTCATTTCATAGATATTTACTAACAAGAATCAGAAGTGTCTTGAAAGGGCATTTTTTCACTTTCTTCCTACTTTAATTCAATAATAACTGGAATCTATTGAAGAATAAATAATTTTAATAAAATGCACAATTTTCTAAACGAGTGGTAATAAAAATAATATTAACAGAGTTTTTATTGAAAAGAACCCAGATAGCAATATGCGCGCATAGTGCGACGCACATGCGTCGCACGCGTGCGGATTTTGTCGCACGGCGTGCACGCAAGCGATGACGCAGATGCGTCCTCATATGCGTGACAGGTGCGTCGCACGTCGTGCGGATATCACGTCGTGCTGGTATAGTGCGAGTACATGTTGCAGGTTCTTGCGGACGGTATATATATATGTACAATATTCAAATGTAGATTCTTGAATAAAAGGCAGGTAACAGGATGAACAAAAAAAGTTTCGTGCGAAAACATTTTGAAACAAAAATTTTGTTGCGGGAGGAATGGGAAAAACCAAAATATTCTTTATCTACCTTGTCTTGAATCTCTTCATAATTCCGAAAACTGCGCGTTCTCTACTATAATCGGGAGAGTGTATAGCAGGAAATTTTTAAGTATGTTCAATGTATATTTTCTACTTATTTTGATTTTGAAAAGTGCAATCTACGGCGGTGTTTTGTTTACCGCACCAGAAATTGAGGTTATGTGTCACTATTTAATCAATATTTTCAGAATGTCACGTAACTCTAACTGGATTTATGTCAATTATGAAATAAAGTGTTGTCTTATTTGCTATACACGTTTGGATAAACATATAGCAATGTTTAAAAATCATTTCTCTCTTTTCACTTAAAAAAAATACATTGCAAGGCAAAATGATCCAATCGACACATTACAAAATATAAGTATTAAAATATCAAATGAAATATAAAATAAACTGAACACGAAAACCGTTTGCACTCCGAAATAAATTGTACGTACATATAAATTATGAAATATATATCTAAGTGTCCACGAACAAGAAGACTGCAAATTGTCAACATTCAATAACGAATCGATAAACGACCTATAGCCTAACCACCGCAACCGAAAGGAACACCATGTTGTATGGATGTTTCTTGCCACGTGATCAGGTGGTAACTTGGAACTGCTTTTATTTCAACCCTGATCCGTAAATATAGAATGAGCAGGGTAAAATAAATTAAGAACAATCTGTTTAAATAATGAAAATAACAAACACATAGTTGTCTAATATCGAACTTGCAAAAATTTGTTTCTTTTTAGTAATTTGTAAATTGTCGGTCCAATAAAAATACAAATATGTTTCTAAAATTAAAATGTATATTTCACATCTTTTTAATATTAGGAAAATGTTTGAAATTCTTAGTAGTTTCACAGTATTAATAATTCATATTATTTTTGTTCAATAATTCATCTATCACGATATGCGACTCATATGCCTCGCACATATGTGCCTGCACGAAGTGCGAGCGATAACGCTGCGTTTCGGCACGCATGGCGTGCCTCGCATGCAGTGCGAGTAACGTGCGTCGCACGCTTGCTATCTGGGAAGGAATAAATAATCATTGAATGGTATGAGTCTATCAAATGTTATTCAAAGATAGAATAAACAAGCATTTTAATGAATAAAAAAAAGTATGGATAGTGAGAAGCGAACGCGCAATCTTCCGGCTATCAGCCGAGCGCCCTACCAGGGAGGTACCGACGATTCAAAATACTTCTACACCGGCTCGATGACCATCCGTTCGAAATTTTCGAAATGCATTTTTCTCGAAATTGGTTCAAAATTACGTCTTCTCGATTTTTCTCAGAAAACCTCTGGTACGTACTTTTTATTGAGGAGAGTATCAATTCAAACAAAAAAAAAGCAGACCTAAAGGTCCCCTTGTAAGACAAGGAACGAATAGAAGAACTTGAATGAATTTGTTTTCGCGATTGCTCGAGAAATATTTTTAATCTTATTTATTTTTGGGTACGTTTGTCGCTTCTCAGCTCTATGCGAACTGCGTTAAGCCAGTGCTCAAAATAACAAAAAGATAGTTATGACAGTAAATGATTTATTATAAAGATAATGGATAAGATTGACAGTTACATAAATTTAGACTTACATGTACCTTCTTACTCGTAGAAGGGCAATTGAGAGTAGTAGTTTGTCGCTTGCGTCTCTATGATTGGAGGACAACGGCAAGATCCTCACGCAGAGTTGGTTTGTCGCTTGCGTCTCTATAATCGGAAGACAAGGGCAAGATACTTACGCCGAGTTGGTTTGGGTAATAGCGAAGGAATTCACAATCGCTTATGAAAGCTTAATCGCGGGTTTGTTTAAACAAAAGTTCAAAGAAACAGATACTTTTTTTATATAGTTTTTCACCACCCTTGATATATTGTTTCCTATTTTTATTCAATAATAGAAGAAATTTATTTATCAACTTGTCATAATTTTCTGTAGGTTCATCATTTTCTGAAAAATTTTCCTGAACCATAGTTACATCATGTTTGTGAACATCAGCAACAGTCGTGAAAAAAAGATTATAATTTGTAATATTAATGTCTTTTTGACAAAGAGAATTAATATACCTTTGGCATCATAATCTCAATTTAACTCAATCAACTAACTATACGTACGTTGGGCGACACAACTTTCTTGGGTCAAAAACAATAAAAATCACGATAATTAAACAAAATCTCAAAATTAACTCGACCAACAAACGACATTATTGAGATTACGATGTACCGAAATTAGAACTCAATTTTAATTCAAACTAGCTCAGATCTCACGTGGGAAAATTAGGTAGAGGGCGTGGTTTGGAATTGACAGGAGTTTCTTACTCGTCAATGGTAACACAGCGAATAATACAGCAATTTACTAAGTTTCCCTTCATCTAACTAGATTCTTACGATTGGTGGAACATAGCTCGATCAAAACACACCAATTGGCATTTCTTCATTTTTACAATCTTAGTCTGACATCTTCAAAATACTTTCAGATTTTTACAGCGAAATGAAATATAACTTCTGTGAAAAAGCTAATGGGAAGGGGCAACTATTCACACATATTGGGTTGTGGGGCAAACGACTGAATTTTCAGTAAATAAGAACATATCTCGGATTAAGGGACACATTTTACTAAAAGGGTTGAGATAATAGTGTATTTTGAGGAAACAACTAATTACTAATCTGGGGCACTATGGGGGGGGGGGGGGGGGCAACTATTCACAAAAGTGAGAGTATGAGGCAAACGGCAGAAACATCCACAAAAATAATATCATAGGAAAATTTCACAAAATCAGATCACAATAGAAAAAGGTTCAAAAATCATATCATAGAAAAATACACAAAATCAGATCACCAAGATAAATTGCACAAAATCAGATCACAAAGATGAATTGCACAAAATCAGATCACAAAAATAAAATTCACAACATCAAAATATACATTGTCAAATTCAAAAGATTCAATCCGGGAAACCTCGTGGCCACGTGGCAAACCTAACCTCAAAATCATTAATGGGGGCTTTCTGGGCCGAAAAACTAAATTTTAGGGCTTTCTTGTCCAAATAAAATCAAACAAGGTATATATTGGGCTTTCTTGGCTAACTAGATCAGTTTTAGGGCTTCCCTGGCCATCTAAAACAATACAAATTGAAATTTACGGGATTTCAAAACCAACTACAAAAGAGAAAAGGAACATTATGGTCGCTTACTGGGCAAAAAGTACTGAGAGTTTTCACAAAATGATATGTTGAAAAATCTTACCGGCTGATTCTCCGAGCACAGAAAAGTAAGAGACAATGAGACAAGAGAGTGAGTACTGCTCGCTCGAGAATTTATAACCTTTCCTAACTCACGCCATGTCCGTCTTGCTCCTCTCTGATTGGTCGGAATTCGGACATTTCTACAAAGTGCCGAGTGCCTACCGAGTCCCCTGTTATGGCAACAATTATTCTGTTACAGCCCCCCTCAGCCCGCGGGGGTTCGGGTGTATACCTGACTGTAATGCTTCTGTCCAAGTTTGATATAGTGTAAAAATCGGCATTTAACCAAAGTTTGCAATTCTGTTGTTTTCCTCTTGAGATTTGTTTTAACAATTTTAATTTGAGAAATTTCAAATCTAGTCGATAATGATGTTTCAGTTGAATTGTATGTAAATTGGTCTGTTGGGGTTTGGAGTTGTAACTTTTTGCTAAATTTAAATTATTCGTTGTTGTTAATAAAGTTTTCAATTGTTATCTTCTTTCTGAAACAAATATGAAAATAAACGCAGAACACTCGTCCGTGGAGTCAATTGTTGTTGAAATTTTTGTTTTTAGACTCGACTGTCCTTTGAGTATGTTTTTGTTTATGTTTAGTTGCCTTTGTCTTATTTAGTTATAAATTATTTATATTGTAAATAAGTAGTAGGGCTAGGGGGCTGCTACTTCATTTCCCAACAGATGGCGCCACCGTCGCAAGTTACTGACACCAACAGATGGCGCCACTGGCCAAGGGGGGGGGGGGGGGGGGTTCTGTTCCGTGCTAAGCTACTGGCAGTCGGTAAAAAAGTAAGGTTGGTAATGCAAATTCCTGCTGCAATAGCATTGTACAATCGGTCGGTGAAACAGAGAGGTCGGTAATTTAAAGGTTCTGTTCCATGCTATGTCGGTAAAACAGTGAGGTTGGTAATAGAGATTCCCGCTATGTTAACATTATAAGAGTCTGTTCAATGCTAAGTAGGTAATGGAGATTCCTGCTAAGTTAATATGATAAGTTTCTGCTCCATGCTAAGTTACCATCGATCGGTAAAACAGTTTATTATCATCAGTCTGTAAAACAGAAAGGTAGGTAATTTTTTATATCATCATTTTACCATATGTCGGTAAGGTAGGGAGGTCGATAACTTCTTATATTATTAATTTACCATCGGTCGGTAAGAATGGGGGTTGGTCACTTTTTATATTATCATTTTACCATACGCCGGTAAAACATGGGTCGTCGATAATGCACATCTCCAACCACAGATCGAGCGTCACTCGCTATATCAGGAGCCTACTATATCAATCGGGTGTAAATAACTGATGTCGTCACTCAGTACTTTCTGTCAGCATTTATATCAATGTATCAACAGTCGGTAATGCATTTGTCGGCCGGCGAATTGATTCTCAGTCTGTCTGTACCTTACCGACAAACTGTGTGTCGCCCCAGTGCGTCCTGCGCGCGCTGGTATTCCTTCGATGTCCATGAATGATCTACATGATTCATACGTACTTTCGGTCTGCGCTGGGATTTCCCGCGACCAAGCACAGTGGGGAGTGGGATAGTGATGAATGAGTGGGGATCTGAGGATATAAAGCGAGTTAGCACAGTCGACTAGCATCATTTGTTTCAGGTAGCTAGCAGTAGCAGCAGTGGCTCGAAAGAAGAAGATGGATGAGTCAAAGAATAGTCCTCCTGCTTCTCCACCCTACCTTCTCTTTGACCAGGAAGTAGAAGATATCATGAGAGAAATTGTTGATTATGATTCAAATAAGGTGAATTCTGACATTTTATCCATAAATAGTTACTACTTGTTATTATAGAAACTAATTAAATATATTGATTACAGATGGCTCGATGGAAGCTACTAATTCCATTATCTCCTTCATCATGGTTGTCTTCATCGGAGGAGCTGATGATAGATTTCGACACATCATCGCCAATACACTTCTCAGAGTTGGAGTAGCATTCAATACCATCGCCAGTCCCATCGCCACAGGGGTCAGCGCCACAACCATCGTCCTCATATTCGCTGCAGCAGGTTTTCGACTCACCACCACCAACACCACCAGCAACAACACCACTTCAGTCATTTTGTTTCAAGTTTTTATTTGCTGCATCTTTTTTTCTGTTTCAGGTTTTTGTTCTGTTTCAGGTTTTTTTTCCGTTTCAGGTTTTTTCTGTTTCAGGTTTTTTCTGTTTTATTTTTTTTGTGATTCAGGTTTTTTCTGTTTTAGGTTTATCAGCTCCAGGTTTTTTCTGTTTCGTGTTTTTTACTGATTCATGTTTCTTCTGTTTCAGGTTTTTTTTTGTTCCAGGTTTTTTTCTGTTTCATGTTTTTTTTTCTGTTTCAGGTTTTTTCAGTTTCAGGTTTTCTTCTGTTTCAGATTTTTCTGTTTCCAGAGTTGGAGTAGATTTTTATACCGACATACGCGCATGCGCAGTTTGTGTGGGTGAATCCCCTAATAATATATACGCACATGCGCAGTTTCATTTTCAGCAATACATTCTAGAACTCAACTTCTAGATGGAGTTGGGGTGGGGAGGCTCTCACAGATACAATATTACGCGTGCGCAGTTTGATCCACAGCTTTATAGTTAGAGTGGAGGTGGGAGGGTGAATCCCCCAATAATATTAACGCGCATGTGCAGCTTGAATCTCAACAGAATATTCTAGATGGAGGTGGGGTGTAGTGCTGTGAGGGGGTCCACAGATAAAGTAGTATACTAGTACTGTGAGGGGGTTCCCACTGATGAAAGATTACGCATGCGCAGTTTGATTCGCAGGTTCATGGTCAGAGTGAAGGTGGGGTGGGGTGACAATGCGACGGAAATCCCCTATCAAAATGTTGCGCATGCGCAAAGTGTGGATTTCTGGCTGTGAAAGCGCGTCTTCGGAGCGATTTCTTCATTTAGCAACCAGACGACCTAGTTAATGGTAATAAGCAGTAGCAGCAGAGACCAGCTTGCAAAGTGCCTGGAGAGCAGCAAAAGCAGCGGCGACCAGCTTCAAAAATGCCTGGAAAGCGCAAGACCTGTAAGCAGTTGCAGAGGCCAGCAAAGCACAGTCGATCCATCTCCCTGGATGAATGTGAGTTACTTCTCGTCAGGACAGAAGAAGCAGTAGCTATACTCCCTGATTTACCAGATGGCGACTCCAAGAATGAATACATTCACCGCATGGTAAGACAATGCAATGCCAATATAGATACCTTAAAATCTATACTGGAGGATCTTTTCTGGATATCCGAGAAACAGAGATGCCTTCTCATCATTAATCGAATAATCAGTCCAAGCGCCATTTTTCAAAAACATTTAAGAAGCGGTGGTTCTATACATGCAGCGCTGACGAAGAAGACGATATCACCAACCGACTTCAGTGGGCTGATTCCGAGAAAGCCATGGAGAATAGACATGAGGAGACCAAAGTAATGTAACCGAAAATTAGCAAATTTTTGTCGTATAAAAAGGGTTACAATACTGCCCAAATTATGGCGCTATTGTTGCAGGTGGAAAAATGGCCGCCATATATGTTGACATCCTACATTATTTATTATTCACCAATGTGATTCTCATAGAGATGTATGAATTATTATTAAAACGCAGAGAATTTATTTTACTTATCTCGAAATATCGGATTCTATATAATTGAAGTGATCCTGCAATGGACGTGGTAGGTACTTCAAATTTATTGCACAAACGTGGAAAAAAATAAGTATATAACTGATCATTTTTCAATCTTGTACGCATACATATCATAGAACTGATATAGGACTTCTATTTGAATATAACAGTTCTTTCATTCCAATATTCTTTAAATGCCTCAACAAATTGTTGTAGCCATTTAGGAATTTTGTATTTTTGTTCAGGGTCATATTTACACGGACCATGACGGCGGCCATCGTTACGCGTACCACACTAGCGCCGCGCTCGAGAAGATCTAGCATTTCGATGCGTTATTGTACATCCGACAGAAAAATGCTCGTTTTTGGTGAAGTCAATGTACAGGACTTTGGGCTCCTCATGTCTATTCTCCATGGAGAAAGCATTCCAATGTCGATTACAAACTAATTCAATAACAAAACTTGTACATATAGATATGAGTAATTTTTTAAACGATGCCTCTGTATTATTTCGAGAACGAATGCGATGTGTATTAAATAACCCTTACGAGAAGATATGACAGGGAAAAAATGACAGGTGTGTCATTTTTTCCTTGTCATTTTTTTTCTGTCATTTTTTCGCGACCACAAGAAAATGACAGGGAAACGACAGGCAAAAGTACAGGAAAACGACAGCCGAAAATGACTGGCCCTAATTGGCCATAATTTATAATAATATTGTGGAACATTGTAATTATCGACGACTTGCAGACTTATTTGAACTTTCCTGTAAAGCTTACAAAATCATTAGCAAAAGAAAATTATTATGGGAATTTTCATGATGAAACACCTTTCTGTAGCCTGTTGCTAATTCCGAATTATCTTCGAAGACATAAATTGTGGAATGTATTCGATTTGCCATTTTAATGCCTGCTTATCCTTCCAAAGGACTAAACTTCAGTACCACGGGCAACAATTTCAGATTATTTCCAACTTTCTTCATCCCTCAAGAAGTTCAATACGTGCTCCTAATTCCATGATCCAACAAAGAATGGTCTCGCCACGCGCACCTAAAAAAAAGTGAACCAATCAAAGGGTTTGTAGGTTGCGCGTGGCGGAACCATTCTTCGTTGGATCATGGAATTGGAGCACGCAATTGGAATTGGAGTCTGAAATTTTTGCCCGTGGCACTTAAGTTTAGCACTTTGTAAGGATAAGAAGTCTTTAAAATGGAAAATCGAACACATTCCACAATTGATGTGTTGGAAGATAATTCGCAATTAGAAACAGGCTACAAAGAGGTGTTTCATCATGAAAATTTCTATAGTTTTCTTTTGCTAATGATTTTTTAAGCTTTACAGGAAATTTCAAATGACTTACGAATAAGTCTGCAAGTCGTCAATGATTTATAATGTTACACGATATTATAATAAATTATGGCCAATTAGGGCCAGTCATTTTCGGCTGTCGTTTTGCCTGTCGTTTTCATGTCATTTTGCCTGTTGTTTCCCTGTCATTTTCTTGTGGTCGCGAAAAAATGACAGAAAAAAATGACAGGGAAAAAATGACACACCTGTCATTTTTTTCCTGTCATATCTTTTCGTAAGGGAAGTATGGGCCTGTCAAAGTTCACGGTGTTCTAGTAGCTAAATATAGACATGTAACGAAGGACGATCAGTGATAGATAGGTTAGATTCTATTGGTATAGACTTTCCTGTAACTTTGACCAATATCCCAAAATTTGAGCGACAAAATGATATCTCCATCAATGTATACGGTCTTGTACGAAGGAATGTCGATTACACTTTCGTTTCCGTATATATTACGTCACAAACATTTTTTTTTTTCAAAATTTTTCAAAATAATTATTTTTCAAACGGAAGAAAAGTTGTGTGAACACAATGATAACTGTAAAAAGATAAATCACTGCAGAATCAAATTACCGAAACCTGAGAAAAATATCATTGAGTTCACAAACTATAGAAATAAGGAAAAGGTACCGTTTGCCGGGTATGCCAATTGCGAGTGTCTATGGCTTCCTGTTGAAGAATCTCAGGAGGAAATAAATGAGACTGAGATCTTTCAAAATCATCAGTTATTGGGCATAGGCTATTACATAAAATGTAGTTATGATGACGCACTTTCTGATTATAAGGCATGCCCGGAAGATGAAGCTGATCCTGCTAAATTGTTTGCAAAGGAATTGCAACAACTGACAGAGGATGCTGAAACAGTATTCATGTGCCCCATACCTATGGAGAACTTGAATACTGAGTAGAAGGCTGCCTTAAGGGAGGCTACTACCTGCCACATTTGTGAGCAGAGTATAGCACCAGGCCAAAAGAAAGTGCGTGACCATTCACATTTAACTGGCAAATACCGAGGACCTGCTCATGAAGATTGTAATCTAAATTACAAAGATTCTCGAATTATACCCGTTGTCTTTCATAAGTTGAGTGGGTATGATGCTCATTTCATTATTCGCGAAATAGCCACTGAGTTTGAAGGTCGAATTGATCTACTCCCTCTAAATAAAGAGAGGTATATCAGCTTCACGAAAAATGTTTAGGAGAGGGAGATAAAATTCCGCTTTATTGATTCATTCCGCTTTGTGGATTCTTCGATAGATAAATTAGCATCAAACCTCGACGAGTACGAAATAGTACGAAATAGTAAGGTTAAGGATAGTGATACTGATTTATTGATACTTTAACACTAGTTCAAATTCGTTTTAAAGCTTAGTTTAATCTTACTTTCACGTTTGCTTAACGTTACTTTAACTTTAGCCTAACGTTACTTTAACGTTAGCTTAACGTTACTGCAACGCTAGCTTAACGTTACTTCAACGCTAGCTTAACGTTACTTTAACGTTAGCTTAATGTTAGTTTAACGTTAGATTAACGTTACTTCAACGTTAGATTGACGTTACTTTAACGTTAGCTTAACGTTACTTTAACTTTAGCTTAAAGTTACTTTAACATTACTTTAACGTTACTTTAACGTTAGCTTAACTTTATTACATGTCTGTACAGTGGCGGCTTGAGGGGGGGGGGGCGGTCCGCCCCGGGTGCCAAGCGCCAAGGGGTGCCAACAAGGGGCAATAAGGGGTGACCAAGGCTGCTTTTACGGTTGCGGAGGCCCCACGGTCGCTTACAATGTGCGGGCCCTTCAACGGTTACCAGGGACTGGCTTCAAAAAAAAAAAAGGTCATCGAAGTAGGAGTCGGTGGAGAAGCCGCCCCGGGTGCCAACCCGTGCTACGCCGCCACTGTGTCTATATCATCTATCCACCTGTTGTGTAAACTGTCGAACACAAGCCATTTGACATAGATTTTATTGTCACGTCTCTTAATGATTTTCACCACAAGGTAAACGTCTGGATACTTGACTTTTAAAAGTTCCTCTTGATAAAAGCCTCCAGCGACAGGTTGATCCTGATAGTCCTCTAGTTTATATGTTACTGGTTTAGTAGCCATGATCCGATCTACAGTAAATATTTCAGTTGTCCACTTGGGTGTCTGTGCTTTCTCAAAAATGTTCTTATACTTGCTGATTCGAACTTTGTCACCAACTTTGAATTTGTCATGTTTCGAAATAATTTTTCTTCGCTTCTGGAAGCTTTTCGTTATTTCTTTCTCATCATCGGTGGTTACGTCTTTTAGTTTCATACCAATTGTTCGATGTTTCGTATTATTATAATTGAATATGAGAGTAGGCAAGATATCTAACCATTTGTAGTTCTTAAAGTAAAATAGAATTTGGCAGCAGAAATTCAAAAATGAAGTAATAAGATTTTCATTTAATAACATGTACTGTGTTTTAAACAGTTACAAACGTAGACAAATTGTGCCATGAACTAAGGACGGAAAGGCTGGTGCTGTAAAATATAAAAGAACGAAATCTTACTCTTTCTATTGTTGCACTTTGATTAAACAATGTAAATCGACATATTGCCAACAAAAGAACTCTAAATGAAAGACACTATTCACCTCACGTGCTCATTACAAAATCAATACTAACAATCAATGGACAACAGTCAGAAAATATTTCTCAATACTAAAGCGCAAAAGCAGACTAACAAAACTACGATTTAAAACATGCTTATTACTAGTCGCTAACGCCATCTAACTGCAATTAAAACCGACAGTAGTTACCTTGCAAGCTGAAGTGTGGTCACATCTTATTCTTGAGTGTAGACGCTTTTAAATTACTGTAAGCTGAGTACAGTTTAATGCTATACTTTTGCATTAAAGCTTTAAATTCCGAGTTGTAAAACTCTTTGCCTTGATCCTGTGCAAGTTTTTTGGAACTCGTCCCTGTACAGGTATGGATTTCATGGCTTCAGTAACATAATGTCGACTCTTGCTTTCCACAGGAACTGCCCGGGCATACTTTGAAAATATATCGATAACAGTAAGCAGGTATTTGCGACTCTTATTCTCTTGAAAATATTGTAACATTTCAACCAAGTCAGCCTGCCATGTTTCATTTATACCACGCATTATCACAGAACGACGTGGATAATTTTTTCTTGCAGTTTTATGCAGCACTGTGGCTACTATCTCCTGCTTTGCGTTCATTTTCTAATGCGTTCAGTCGAGCGTCTAGTTGAGCAATGAGTTCAACGTAGCGAGCGATAACTATTGTTGGGTATTACTCTGTAAATTCATTTATTTCTCATTTACTGATTCTTCAAGAATTTTCATTATAATATTATTGTTATCATTTTCATTATGCACAAATGACGTAACCTGATAAAGCGTTCGTATCTCGTTTTGAATAATACGCTGTACAAGTCTCAAATGAACAGCAGCAAGCTGTTCTTCAGCGTCTTGAACTTTACAAAATCTTTTCTTATAGATATCGTAATTACCATTGGAGGTGAATTTAAAACCAATACCAGGAGATCCACGATTTGCGGACACAGCAAGATTCAGAGGATGTCCGAACACGTCGATACTCACTTTAATACTGACGCTTTATGAGCTTCAATCTCTTAATATATGATTTGAGCTTCTCGCCATTCCTCGATGATGGAAATAATTTTATTATTATGACTTGGATTTCCTGCTGCTTGAGATGCTGTGAGTAGTCGTAGGCGGTCAACTAGCTCGTTAGGATCATCCCAATAAATGTAGTCTGCCCTTGAATCCTTTCTTGCTATTAAAAATTGAGGTATTGAACTCTTTAATCGTTTCTTGTTCTTAAATGAACCTCCACTTGTTGATGATCGCTTATGTGGAAAAAGTTTCGCTATAATATTCTTATACTTTAGGGTAGGTACTATTAGGATGAATGGGTTTTGAGAAACTATAATTCTTCCTATGTGCATTTGTAGCAATAATAATTTCTTTATAGTTGTTTTGATCATCCTGGCTTATACAAGTTTCGTCAGTTTAAAAAAAATGAGAGTTCAAACAAACCAGTACTTTACGGATACAAAATGTTTATGAAACATGTTTATACCTTGGCGTCTCACACAAAACTAACTTTATTTACAATCAAGAAATCCTATTTATGGAATAATAAACCAGTCAAATCCTTTTCTATATCTACCCTCATTTAAATTACTAAAGTCGGGTCCAAAAGTCGAGGCCCCTCACTTTTTTTGATTCAAATTCGCACAAAAAAAATCTCTGAAATGTCTAATAAAAAGCATCTGAAAGCTTAAAGTCTTCCGAATGCACCGATATGTTCACTTTTGTCCTAAAAAATTGGTTTCAATAGTTAGAATGCAAAACGTCTCAAAAACAGGGGTTTTCGGGCTCCTTTTTCAAGGGTCCACTTTGACCTGTTCCCAGAAGGAGGGCGACGTTAGGAAAAATCTGGGAAAATTCACAGATATTCTTTGAAAATTCCTGAATGCAATGCATTTTTCGAAATGCTGAAATATGCAATAGTTTTCTTTTAACGGTGATTTATTTATAAACATTTTATCTTGAGAACGAATGAAGATAGGAAGCCCTTCAATGGCTCAAAATGTGCAGTTTTGCCATGCAACTGCAGAACAATAATTAAATTTATGATAAAACAATTCTCACGCAAGAGTGATCATTTTGAATATTTCTGACTTTAATCAGTGTGGGCGCGTGGCCAGCACAGCGGGACAAGTGGCAGCAAAAAAAGTACCCTTTCTATGACAATAGTAATTCCAGAAGCAGGCCAAATGCCCAAAACAGATGTGGTTGAACGAAGCAGGGTCGTCTCAACGTCTTCAAGATGCATTTACAGAGCAAGTCCTCAGAAAATCGAAACCCAATTGCGAATATTAACCCGATTAAGAATATTTGTTCAGAAAAAATTATTTAAAAATAAATTTCGTCTAAGACTCCTACAATTCTGGATATTTTTTAACTGACTCCTATTTTTTTGTGAAATCCACATTATTCTTTAATGTTTCATAAATCTTGATAAATATTCATGCAAGCATAATTTTTCAAAATGAAAAAATATTACGAATTTTCCCAAGAATCTTGACAACATTTTTATATTGTTATGAAACCTTCAAAAATCCTCAAGAAACTTGAAAAATTTATTTTCAATGTAAGTTATTTCGAAAATATTTTCAGAACTTCTAAATATCTTTTCACATCATTTGAATGTTTCCTGCAAATTGAAAGTAATTGCCTTTAAATGCTGCAGGAAATGTTCTTATTCTCTTCAAACCTATACGCATTTTCGCGAAGCTTCAAAATCTTATTTTTAAATCTAAAAAAATGTATAATTTGTTGAGAATTTTTTGAAATATTTCCATACTGTAAATAATTTTTGAATTTTTTCAGGACTTCTACATATCTTTTAAAATTATTCAAATTGTTTCTTAATTTTTGTTAAACCCTGCAAAATAAAAAAGAAGTGACTTCAAATTTTCTTCTGAAAAAATTCAAAAATTATTTACAGCTTGAAAATATTCTAAAACACGGTAAGCAAAGTATATATTTTTTGACATATCGAAATAAAATTTGCAAGCTTTTTGAGATATTTGATAGGTTTGAGGAGAATGATCAAATCTGAAATCTCTACGTAAATTGAAATGATTTTTTATTCTAAGTAATTCATTTCAAAAGATGAAATTGAAAAGAAATAAAACATTTGAAAAGATTTTCCAATTTCTGGAAAAAGTTTGTAAAAAATATAAAGTCACTTTTTTTTATTTTGCAGGATTAAAAAAAAATTAGAAACAATTCTAATAATTCTAAAAGATATGTTGAAAAATTATGCTTCCATAAATATTTATGGAGATTTCTGAAACATTAAAAAATAATGTGGATTTCATAAAAAAATAGGAGTCAGTTAAAAAATATCAAGAATTGTAGGAGTTGTAGACGAAATTTATTTAAAAAAATGTTTTTCTGAACAAATATTCTTAATCGGGTTAATGTTCGCAATTGGGTTTCGATTTTCTGAGGACATGCTCTGTAAATGCATCTTGAAGACGTTGAGACGACCCTGCTTCGTTCAACCACATCTGTTTTGGGCATTTGGCCTGCTTCTGGAATTACTATTCTCATAGAAAGGGTACTTTCTTTGCTGTCACTTGTCCCGCTGTGTTGGCCACGCGCCCACACTGATTAAAGTCAGAAATATTCAAAATGATCACTCTTGCGTGAGAATTGTTTTATCATAAATTTAATTATTGTTCTGCAGTTGCATGGCAAAACTGCACATTTTGAGCCATTGAAGGGCTTCCTATCTTCATTCGTTCTCAAAATAAAATGTTTGTAAATAAATCACCGTTAAAAGAAAACTATTGCATATTTCAGCATTTCGAAAAATGCATTGCATTCAGGAATTTTCAAAGAATATTTGTGAATTTTCTGAGATTTTTCCTAACGTCGCCCTCCTTCTGGGAACAGGTCAAAGTGGACCCTTGAAAAAGGAGCCCGAAAACCCCTGTTTTTGAGACGTTTTGCATTCTAATTATTGAAACCAATTTTTTAGGACAAAAGTGAACATATCGGTGCATTCGGAAGACTTTAAGCTTTCAGATGCTTTTGATTAGACATTTCAGAGATTTTTTTTGTGCGAATTTGAATCAAAAAAAGTGAGGGGCCTCGACTTTTGGACCCGACTTGCTTAATCGATAACTAAAAATCCATATTTATCTGTATTCCAACATGCTGAACATAATTCTCGGAACTAAGTGTAAGTGATATCAGTATTTACATACTCGTCATACACATGCTTGAGATTTTTCTCATCTTGCCGAAAAAGAAGTAATAAATTAACATTATCCCGGACTAGACATTTAGAAACGCGAGCATACGTCTGACATAAGTAGAAACAGTCAACAATGACGTATTTATCCATGCAGAAGAAGGTTCTAACATTGGCCTGCTTACAAAAAAAACTGCACGAATGCTGTCTGATAGTAGATTAGCATGACGCTTCACCCTCTTCTGCCAAGGCTCAACGAGGGAGTCTATATTTACGACTGGAAGTTTGACAGGTTGTGTCTTAAATCTTTTTTTAACCTTGACTAACGAGAAAGTTATAAGTACAGCGCTTATATAGCTTTTGGATCAGTTGAAAGTTAACCTTCATACAGTTAACATCAGTTGAACAACCTCCCTCAGTCTGTTAAGTCTATACTAATATGAAGTTGTTCGTTTATAATACAGTACCCAGCTAAAAATTCCTTCATAGGAACCTGTGCAGGAACCTGACAGGTTCCTGCCGCGGATCCTGCGAGGGAACTTGCGCACGTTCCTGTACAGGAACCTGGATATTCAAATACCTGTAAAGGTTCCTGTATTATCCTGGATGTTGCTGCAAGAAATTCCCTAGGGAGGATCCTGTACAGCTTCCCGTGCAAGTGGGACACATTTGCAAAAAGTATCTAAAAGTATAATATATATAATTGAAAGTTTGTCAAAAGGACAACAGCGGGATTTCGCCGATTATTATATATACACATATATACATACATACATACATACATACATACATGCATATATACTGTGACGTTGCAGATTCAAATCTGTAACGTCGAAAGATCTACAACAGCCGGCGCCGGTAGACATTCGTGGTTTTGAATCGCGCTCGGTAATAAACATCCAGAAAGGGAGCCGCACCACGAACTTTTGGAGCACTCTCGAATTTATAGAATAAAACTTAACTTCTTTTCGAATACACTTTGTACATGTAAACCTCGAGCCACCCCGACCAAAGAAGGATGTCATATGTCGAATAAGTGAGAAAGAAGGAAGGAAGGATGTGGACTCAATAATTCGAAATACAATAGTACTCCCGCCAGACGTCAGAGCCTGTAACCTCTCCAGTTACGAATCTGCTGTCCCAGTCAGTAGCAGTGGCGCGCGGAACCCCGCGCGTCTGGCAGAAGTCATAATTACCTACTCGAGAGCCTGGAAAACTAACTTCCTAGTGACACTATCTCCTAATGTCACGAGTGATTTTTAATGACACATTAGTGAATGCTCAGACATTCCGTGGACTCGTAACGGACATCTGAAAGTGTAAGTGCAGGGTGCACTTGAAGTCAGACATTGCGTTGAATGGTGACAGAACTATGTCACTAGTTATATAAGTCGAGCGATGGCCATGATTGGCTCGTTCCACAAGCCAAACTTCCATGATGGCGTACTTGTACTTCCGCCTTCATGCCTATGAGTTTCCGCCCTTACGGAGCTCTTCACTCTCTTTCTGGACGTAATACTGGCAGGAAGCCATTTTCTTCGTCAGGCTAGAAGCCAATCATTTTTGTAAAGCCGCAGTGGCTGATTTTGGAATATGAATGATCATTTTGGATCCTTTCGTTTACAATGGCCGAGGTAAAGCTTTTATTTGTTCTGGCAAGCGTAGCAAAGCGTAATAATTAAGAGTACCAATTCGACTGAGTCGCTTTGCCACGCTTCGCCATTTTTATTATTCTTGTTCCGATTGTGAGAGGTATTATTTCCCGGGAGTGCTCACGCGATGTTCTTAACCCTTTTTTGTTGCTTCTTCTGAAAGGCGTAAATTCAGTGATGTATGTTCTATCAAAATGACGTTTGGCACGGTTGTAACGCCGGGTAGCGTGCCTGCCAAACGCTAGTCTTATTCGGGATTTTACCTTTGAATTCCTTCGTTTAATCTGCAATAAAATGTATAGGTTCGATGCATATTAACTTCAGGTGCGTTACGCGTGCGTTATTCACATTCTCAAACTAGTTTAACTCGATTCACTATAAACTCAAATAATGTGGTCTTCTGGATTTGGACCAAGTTCCGATTATTTAAATAACTTTTATTTAATGTAATTTCAACCTCATTTCCGGTCCTTTCTTTTAGAATAAATGTGTCAAATTGTTTCGCAGTTGAATTTGGTCTCAATTCTTTCCGTTGCACTCTTACACGACCTATGACCTTGAGATTCGCTAGCTATTTTCTTTTTAGGATTTTCAGGTGTGATTAACTATGGAGTTCATCGTTGTTTGTGTCGAGACACAAACAGCTGGCGCATTACAAATTTGAATTCCACCAGGATTTATCAAGCATTAAGATTTTAGAGTCCCTGTTTAAGATTTCAGGATCTTCGAGACGTAGTTTCGCAACTTTGGACCAGTTACGTTACAGTACATATATATGCAAGTCTCCCACCTGCTCAGGAACCTGTACAGGATCCTCCCTAGGGAATGCCTTGCAGTAACATCCACGATAATACAGGAACCTGTACAAGTATTTGTATATCCAGGTTCCTTTATAGGAACGTGCGCAAGTTCCCTCGCACGATCCGCGGCAGGAATCGGTGTACCAGGAACCTGCGTTATTTAAAGGTATTTTTTCCAATTCCTTGGAATCATCAAGAGATTTAAAAAATGTCAAGGGATTGCGGAAGATTCTAAGGGATTTGAAGTATCTTAAGTTACTTTAAAAGATTATATAGTAATTTTAAATTTACTTCAGTAATTTAATGGTATTGGAAAGGATTTGAAATATTTGAGGGTGTTTTAAATGATTCCCAGGCGTTTTCAACGTCTTTGAAAACTTTCAAGGGATTTCAAAAGATTTAAAATATTTTAGGAGATTTTTAAAGATTCTGAAAATTTGTTTATTTATTTCAATAGTTTGAATGCATTTCTAAAACTTTGGAGAATTTCATGGTATTTTAAAAGATTCCAAGGCAATTCCAAGAGATTTAAACAATTTCAAGGATTTTCAAGTATTTTAGTAATTTTAAGGTATTTTAATATTTTAATGAATTGTAATATTTTAATGAATCTTAGTATTTTAGTGTATTTCAAAGAATTTATTCATAAGAAGTGAGGGATTTTATTGGGTTTCAAAGATTTTATGAGATTTTCAAATATTTTTTGCAATTCATTTGGAATTCTTTCGAATTCTTTTAAATTCAATCGCTTTTTGAAAAGTTTTTGTTTAATTCATCCTGAAGTTTTTCAAACTAACCTTAAATTCGTAGGCATTTCATCTAATTCTTTTGAATGCTCTTTTAATGTTCCTAAACTCATTTTAAACTTACTGAATTAAATGCATTTTTTCTTATTTTTTTCAATTCACTTGATTGCTTTTTAAACATAGCTTGACTTTTTCATGAATTTTATCCAATTCTTCTCGTTTTCCTCAAATTCCTCAAAAGTCACTAAAATTTGACTGAAATAAATGGATTTGTTGGATTTTCAAAAATGTTTCCAATTAACTTGAATTCTTTTGAATTGTTCTATAGTCATTAGTCACTTTTTTGGTTAGAAATTAGTATTATTAGTATTAGTAGAAATTAGCCGTGAATTATTTTAAATTCTTTGGAACTCTTTTGATTTTTTTTTTAAATTAACATAAATTCTTCTGAATTTACTCAATTCTACCTAATTCAGTGGATTTTTTTTTAAATTTTCAAATGTTTTTATTTAACTGATCCTAAAGTCCTCTAACCTCACCTTCAATTCTTAGGTATTTCATCAAATTCTTTAGCCATTTAGCCTTGAATTTTTCCAAGCTCATTTCAAAGTTACTGAATTCAGTGATTTTTTTTCATACTTTTAAGTTGTTCTTCATTCATTTGAAAATTTTCAAGAGTCACCTTGAATTTCTATGAATTTCATCGAATTCTTCTCTTTTTTTATTTAAAAATTTTTCCCAATCCATTTGAATTCTTTTGAATTGTTTTTAACTCCTACGAATTTATCCTACATTTGTTACCCTTTAAGCGCGAAAAAAGAACCCTATGAGCGTGAGAAAAAGTAGCCTTAGGTGCCTATATTTTATCCCATATGGAGTGTGAGGCCGTCTATATAAAAAATGCACGTACTTATGATATAAAAAGTTTGTATTTTATATTTTGTTTTCTATGTCTACACTTCGAGAGACAAACGTATGTATATTGAAATTAATATATTAGTCACGGTTGATTGCGTTAATATGTATTATGAAATATTAAATATTTGTTAGTTTTAATATTTATTTAGAATAGTTTAAAATACAACGAAACCATTTCAAATCATGCAGGCTGGCGGGTGACATATTCAGGATTAGCTTGCTTCTGAAATATATTACACAAATAAATTGAATTGAACATATTAAACATATTGTACGTGGAAAATAAGAAGATATGTATTTTGATAAATTAACATAGCGACATTTTTACATTTTGGACAAATATTTTAAAATTTTAAAGGCATTATGAGTCCCTGGCGGACCGGCCGAACGCAAACATTACGCTACAGCGTAACGGTAAAGTAATGCTAAAGTAATGGTAAAGTAATATGGCATTATAATTAATAAAGGAAACAAAATTAATATGTAAACTGTTGCAATTATAATAAAACGTTGAAATTTACGTTCAACGATCATGCCGCAATTGCAACAAGTTGCTTTTGCAGCATTAAAAAATAAAAAAACATAGTGACCGTCATTGCAGTCGGGCCCCTGCATATTGGCAACCCGCTAACGTGGCTTTAAGTGGGTTGCCAGTCTGCAGGGACCCGACTTGAATGACAGCCACTTTGTTTTTTTATTTTTTAACGCTGAGAAAGCAACTTGTTGCAATTACGGCATGACCATTTAATGTAAATTTTTACGTTTTATTATAATTGCAACAATTTACATATTAATTTTGTTTCCTTTATTAATTATAATGCCATATTACTTTAGCATTACTTTACCATTATTTTACCGTTACGCTGTAGCGTAATGTTTGCGTTCGGCTGGTCCGCCAGGGGTTGTTTGAAAATTTTACGTTAAAACCGTGCCATTTTTGCAAATTGTAAAATATAAAGGTTTTACTTGTTTAAGTTTAGCCAGTTTCTTGCACTTTTTCAAAATCCACAAAAAAGAGTAGAAAATGGTAAAATTATATTGAATTAAAAAAAGAAGAAAGAAAAACATTTTTCTCAAAAACCCAAACTTTTTGCCCAGAATTTTTAGGAATAATAGATTATACTAATATAGCCTGCCTCCCAGCAAAAAATAAAGAATTGATACGGATTGGGGCGAATTAACATTTTTGTAATGCGCGTGAATCCCGTTTTCTGATTCGTTCAAACGCATTGAGACGCATATAGATGAATTGAGACAGCGCGAATTGAATGCGTGTGAATTCGTATGAATGCGTGGTCGAGGTCAATAAAAAAAAAAATTAATAAAAAGTGCATGCGTCGAGACTTGAAACAGCGATCCCTCGTGTATCAGTCCAGAGTACCCGCCACTGAGCTACGAGACAATTTACTATACATTTACAATAAATTCTATATATAAATCAACACTTGCTGAAATTCGCCGTGACGCATTGGGGCGGATTCAAGTGTGTATTTTACTCTCACGAATTCAGACGCATTGAATAATGTTAAAGCGTTTGCGTGCTGACGCATTGAAGTGTATTCGTTGACTTCAGACTTTCGCACTGTATTTTTACGTATAGAAAGTTTCAAAATTGAAATACCGTCATCACGAATTTACATGCATTGACACATAGGTCCAATGCGTCATTGTCGCAAAGCGGGATTTGCAGGGTGTCTTAGTCTTTTCAATTCAATTCATATCAATGCTTTCTTTTTTGCTGGGCTGCTATGCATTTTCCGTTCGATATTCTTTTGTTTTTCGGTAGAATAAATTTATTATAAAAGAAAATTCAAAATAATTTTTTTCTTCTGAAAGACAAAAAAATACCAAACGGAAAATTGATGGTAAGTAGACAATATTTAGTAGCTATTATTTCTAGAAAATTCAGGCAAAAAGGGTGCTTTTTGAGAAAAACCGTTTTTTTTCAAAAATTCCAAATAAATTCACCATTTTTTATTATTTTTCAAATTTTTTGTCGATTTATAAAAAGTGAAAAAACTGCAGGATATAAACTGAAAAAAGAAAAAACTTTATAACTTTTAAATTGCAAAAATAGCACGGGTTTTAAAGTAAAATATTATTATATTCGTAAAAAATGTAAAAATCTCGCCATGTTAATTAAAAAAACTACGTGTCTTCATATTTTCCGCGTACACAACAGGTTTCACAGAAAAGTCAATCCTGAATATGTCACCCGCCAGTCTTTATGATTTGAAATTCGGTCCTTATATGTATTATTATAGGCTTTTCCGCTATTTATACGTCTTAGTGTGATGACTTGCTAATTATAAAAATAAAATGTTTTTCTGTGAAAATTTTCCTCTTCTCATTTAATAACAATATTTAAAACAATTTATTTTAAAATCATGCAATACTTTGGGAGCTCGCATATCACCGTCATGCGTGCGACTTTCACACGTGCGAGCGATATGCGTCGCAATTGAGGACGCATATGTCTGCTAGGGCGATGGCGCCACGTGCGGGACAATCCGCACGCGTGCGAGTCAATACACCATCATTGTACGCGCACATTGTTACCTGGGATGTTCCCAGCAGAAAGACTAACAATTTTAAATACTCTAGCTCGAGGAATCACCGGACAGGCTACAATTAATACAAAATACTCCCTAATGAATATATTAGATGAGGAAGAACAAAGGTGGCAAGAAGTTTAAGTAGACAGCCATTTTGTATATTATGAACAAGAAAACAGTGATGAAAATACTAGTGATGAAGAAGATAACCATTGTTTTATATAGATTAAATAAAAATGGAATATATGGTCTTCTACTTGTACCTTCCTTTTCTAATATTAAGAATCTATCGGATATATACTCTTCTATCTTACTTTATGTCAAATTTTCTCAGTGCATGAGATCTATATTTAAATTTGCATTCACAGAATATGACCTATGAAAACAAGAGTATGTATCACATTTTATTATAAGAAATTGCTAATATAGTGGATAACTTATAATCAAAATATGTTGGTAATTCAGTTAACAATCTCATTTTTCAAAAAAAAAAAAATAAATAAAAACACTTTACAAATACCAATTTGTACCATGTAATAATTTAGATATCAGTAAATAAAAAGAGAAAGAAAATGAATTATACTTAGAATTACAGTAATAAATAATCAATATTTTTATAATTTTGAAACCTCATTTTAAAATAAATCATTTTTTATGATTAATACATAAGAAGCATATTTTGCCGTATATATTTTATATATTTTATATATATCTCAAGAATTCAATTTTTCCGTCCCCTTTCATAAAATAAATACCTTATTCAAAGGTGCACCATAACAATTATTCGAAGCGGAATATAAAATAAGCAAAGACTCTATTTATTATATAAAAATAGGAGAACCGAAAGTTGAAAAAATGGGAGCGAAGCATAACGCAGCCCGAATGATTCTGAAAGAGTTAACAGAAATTTACGATTTTAGTAAAAGGGATACGAAAGATGTTTTAAAAGGGGGCACATAGCAAAAAATTGCTGTTGACCAAAACGAAACAAAAAATATATAGAGTAAATCAAAATTAATTTCTTGTAATACCCCAGTAAGAAGGCTTGCATTGATCGGGATTAAAAAATGTAATTCACTTCAATACCTGATTTTTCCGGTCGTCTCCTAAACCGCCGGGGAAATATGTATGAGAAAAAATCAATCTCCTTCAATGCACCTTGAAAAATTTAACAAAACAGTAGGGGAGAGTGCCCTTGGTTGGGACGGTCCTTGGTTGGGACAGCGGGGATAAATGTTATAGATTAAGCATTAAAAATCTGAAAAAATTATTTCAGTTTTCATTTATTATAAGGCATGAATGGCTAAAGTGAAAATTATTTTTGTTTAGCTTACCCCTAGATATGAACGAAAATCACTCACAGCTATCAAAAGTAAAATGTTAGGGTATTTTTCCAGTGAATTTTTATTATCTTATCAAAATATTTTCGCAAAATAAAAAATATCTGCTTGTAGGGAATTTAATTAGTTTTATATAACCATTCATGTTTTTCAAAAATACTAACACTAACTATGTGTAAAAAATTATTTTCTATGCGCACGGAATATTCCTTGGTTGGGACACCTGTATGTTCCTTGGTTGGGACACTTCGCGCAAGGCTCATTACATTTGATTTTGTTTTCGCTTTCGATAACAGTAGAAGAAAAATGCTGGTAAATAGCGTCGATGTTGTAAATAGCGATTGTTTATTGAGAACAACATTGAGGCAAGCTGTTCAACTTTATAAAATAATGATTATAAAAATTTCACATAAGAATATTAAGTTAACTTGGCAGAAGTCGTTTTTCTTTCAATGTATAACCTATAAAACATGCTATTACGAATGCTATATCTTTAAATAAGTGAATCGAGTAATAATTGTTCATGGAATTATGTGGTTTCCACTTAAAAATAATTGTTTTCGATTATCCGACATTTTGAAGATTTGTTAACATGTTCTAGATGGACAAAAAGTCCAATTTCAAAGTTTCATATATTTTATTGTTCAAATTTTTGTAAAATTAATAAATAAATAAATATATATGTATACATATATAATACTTCTAGTTAATATCATTCTCTATATTTCAGAGTGAATAATGTTAGTTATATCAAGAACTGTTTTATTTGTTCAATATAAACTTTATGAAACTGACCAATTTTACACAGCTGTAATATATTGCTGCATTTACAGAAAAATCTTTTACATGACATATCTTGTTTCCCTTATAAATTTCCTATATTTATTACTTCTTTCTAAATATTGTATCACTTTAGTTTAATCACTCATTCATAAATACACATTTTTTTTAAGTGTCCCAACCAAGGACCGACGTGTTCCAACCAAAGACCGAGTGCCCTTGGTTGGGACGTTTTCATCGATTTAAACAAATCATTCTCAAATCAACAATTTGTTTTCATATTTCATGTTATCTGTTTCTAAGTTATAGTTAAGCATCACTCTTATGTATAAGCATACAAAATTAATTATATTCATATATTTATTATTCTTATGAGCAAAAAACAAAAAACGTCCCAACCAAGGGCACTCTCCCCTACTGAAAGCAATTTAAAAATACGAAAATCCGTAGTCAGGATCAATAAAATTGAATCCCTGCCAATGAACGTCGAAAATTGCACAGAACGGTAATGAAGGGGATTGAAAAGTTCAAGTTGATTATTTATTTACTACTCAATAAAATATATACATTGAACAGGAACCATTTTTTACAATCTTTGATCAGTTAAAGATTTATGTGATTATCATTACAATCCTTGAATATTCCTTAGTATCCTTAGTATAATATATTTATTTATATTTTTATTCATTTAAAGATACCAAAAATCTTATTCATAAGATTAACGAAAATTGAAACTTTTAAACTTATATTCCAGAGAAATGGATTTAAAATATTTTTAAACAGATATTTTCTGAAGGTATCAGTGGGTATTAAAACCATTTGAAATATATGCTGCATTTTGGAATTCGAAATAATATCAGAAAGATTTATTTTGAAGGTATTAGAGGGAATTAAATAAATTTAAAATAAATTCTATTTTGCGGAATTAGAAACAATTCAGTATACATATTTTCTGAGAGGAATGGAAGGAATTAAATAAATTTGAAATTTATCTTACTTTACGAAATTGAAAACAATTAATTATAGATATTTTTTGAAGGTACTGTAAGGAATTAAATAAATGTAAATTTTGTCCTGTTTCTTGAACTCAAAATAATTCCGAGAGTCATTGTTGTCGCTATGGGAACTGCAGGGAATTAAATTTTTAGAAAAAGTATTACTCTCTTGCGGATTGGAGGTCGGTGGAAGAATCAGGTTTTAAATAAGATAGAAAAATGTTCATTTTGTCAGTGAAATCGGAATTTCACAATTCTTTTCAATTCTCGCGAATTAAAATGAATTGTCGGACACTGAAAATAATTCGTGCTGACGCATTCAAATGAATTAGACCCCCTAAAACCTTTTCGCTGAAGTCGGGCGAATAGGATAGTTGAAGACTTTATTACTTTTGACGAATTTACACGAATTCATCACCATCTCCAATTCGAGATTGTCGCAAAGCAAAATTCACGGGGGCTCCTGGCGAATTCTTCTCAATTCGTCCGAATTAGTTTTTTTTTTACTGGGATGTAAATAAAAAAAAAACAAGCGAAAAACGTAGAAATAAGATTTTAGTAATCAATGTAAGTTACCTTAATTTAAATCATATATTTAATGTTTAAATTTCCACTAAGACTAAATGTATATGCATGCGAATGAAAAAACAAGCGCAAAAATGTAAAAATAAGATTTTAGTAATCAATGCAAGTTATTTCAATTTGAATCATATATCTAACTTTTAAATTTTTGCTTACACTAAATGTATGTTCATGTGAATGAAAAAACAAGTGAAAAACGTAAAAAAAAAAATTTTAATAATTGACGTACGACATTTTATTTTAAATTATATATTTAATGTTCAAATTTCTATGCGAATACAAAAAAAAACAACAAGCGTGTTGGGCGTGGTAAGTACTTGAATGGGTGACCATTCGGGAATACTGCGTGCTGTTGGCCCGTCGTGGGTGTGGTGAGCCCACACAAGTAGTACTAGTAATAAATAATTTACCTGGAAACACTACCCGAATCAGGTAGTGTCACGCCTACCCCGAAAGGGAAATGGCTTAATGGTATAAAAAAAAAATATATATTTGATATGTGAAAATCTGCGAGACAAGAAAAGTAAAACGAAAAGAACCTATAAAACGAATTTAACAAAATAGAACACATCTTTTCCTTTTTCTTCTTAAATATAACAACTAAGTTAAGTTTTGAAGACACCTTTAATTATAGACTTGCATGTTGGTGGCGAAAGTAAGGACGTGGTTAGTGTCAGGTGATGAGAGGATTTACGGAATTTGTGTGGTAGGTGTGAGTGGAGTGTGAGGGTGGAAGCCGAGAAGGTGAGTAGGGTTGTGTGGGGTGAATTGGGGAGATAAAAAGTAATCTTGAGCGTAGGTGTGAGGTGGGATTTAGGTTAATCGAGAAAGTGAGGTTAGGTTAGCAAGGAATCGGGGGAATTTGTGGTCAGGAGTCTTGGGCCTTCGAGGGTCAAGGGAGAAGCTCGAAAATTTGGGGGGCTGTTAAGTGAGAGAAAGGGGTGTCTGCAAGGGCTGTGAGGAATCAAAAAAAAAAGGAAAAAAGGGAAATAAAGGGAAAATTTGGCGGCAATAGAGACAGCATTGTGCAGAGACATCTGGCGGTTGCGGAGGGTACTGCATGGAGAGCTCCCAGTTACCGGCGGCAGAGCCGGAGGTGGGCAGTGCGAGTACTGGTAGTGACGTTGACGGGGAGGAAATTTAACGTGCCACGACGGCCAACAGCGCGTCGCTCGGTGTCTAGTGGCGCGTCAGGGTGAGGGAGAAAGCGGGACGGTGGGAACGAAGGAAGAGAGAAGGTGAGGGAGAGAACGTCAAGCGCAAGTGACGGGGAGGATCTCTTGAAGAGGAAGAGAGACAGCCAAGAGAGTCCGGACAAAAGCGTGGTAGAGAGTTCGTTAAAAAAAAGCGGGGGAACTAGTAGGACAACCCCCCCCCCCCCCCCCACCCCGAAATGGAGGGAAATGTGGAGAAGGAGGCTCTCGGTATACTTATAGGCGAGATCAGGGGGGTGAGGGACGACGTAAGGGGGACTAAAGAGCAGATGGAAGGCATGAGGGAGGATTTGAGAATTAGAGATGAGAAATGGGAAAAGCGGATGAAAGAGCTGAGGGAGAGAGTAGAGGGGTTAGAGAGGGAAAGGAAAGAAAAAGAAGTTGAAATAAAGCAGGTGGAAGAGGAAATTAGGGTGTGGATGGAAAGGACGGAAAAAAGGCTTGACAAGATAGAGGGCAGGACGGAAATGGAAGTACGAGACGGAGGTAGGGGGAGGAAGATTAAAGGTATTTGGGAGAGGGTAGAAAATATGATAGAAGAGAAAGTGGGAGAGCGTGGGAGTGAGAAGGAGGTGAGGGCGGATAGGGAAAGGTTAAGGGCAATGGAGTTGATAATGGAGAGAAAAGAAGAGGCAGACAGGAGGAATAATATTGTGGTAAAAGGGTTGAAGCTAAAGAGCGGGAAAGAAAGAGAGGGTGTGGAAGCGCTGCTACAGAGCATAGGGTGGGTTAAAGGCAGGGTAGGGAAAGTTGAGTTGAAGGGGAAAAAGGACAAGGAATGGGGGAAGGATAGGATGGGAAGGGGGCCTTCACAGGGAAGGGGAGAGCTTCGAAAGAAAATCGAAGGATAAGATAATAAATAAGAAGTGGGAGATTCTAAGGGACTGGATGGAGGATAGAGGGTGGGCAGTGGCGAATGGTATGGCAAATTGGGACGAAGAGGGAGAATACACATATGTAAGTAAGGTGGGGGTATCGGTGATAGACTATGTGGTCATGAATATGCAAGGATGGGAGGAGACGGAAAAATTCGCAGTAGAGGGGAGGGTGGAATCAGACCATCAGCCATTAAGTCTGTGGATAAGAGGTGAGGGTGGTGGAAGACAAGGCGGGGAAGAAGTCTCGATGGGCGATAGAAAAGTATCAGGAGCAGCTAGGAAATGTACGCTTTGGAGGGGAGTCGGTGGAAGAGATATGGGAGGATCTGAAAGTGAAGGCGAAAGGGTGGGTGCAAAAGAAGGTATTTAGAAAGAAGAAGAAAGGAATGGTGAAGCCGTGGTGGGATAGGGAATGTAAAAAGATGAAAAGGAATGTGAAGAGGAAGTACAAGAAGTGTAATAATAAATAGGTTTAGGAAGCGTAGGGTGGGGGTCAGTGAGAAGATAGGGAGTGAGGAGTGGATGGAATTTTTCAAAGAATCATTTCAGGGCTCAGATTCAAGGAAGACGGGTGGGGAAGTAGAAGAACGCGGGAGGCAGAGATGGAGGAGCTGAATGGCGAGGAGACAGAAAAGCAGATAAGGAAGTTGAAAAGGTCAAAAGCAGCAGGGCCGGATGGGGTACAGAACAAAGCATGGCTGTTTAGTAGACAAGAGGTTGGGGAGAGGCTGAAGGAGGTAGTGAAGAAAGTATGAAGGGGCGAGGGATTCTCAGGAGGGCGAAGAGAAGGGTTAATAGTGCCACTGTATAAGAAAGGAGGTAGAGATAGGCAGGAAAATTATAGAGGGATCACGTTAATGAATACGGCGTATAAAGTATACGCGATGGTGGTGGCAGAGGGACTGCGGAAGGATGTCGAGGGGAAAGGAATATTGCCGGAGACGCAGGCGGAATTTAGGGCAGGTAGGAGTACTATCGACAATATCTGCTTTCTGCAGCACGTGGTGGATAGAGAATTAGCGAAAAAGGGGACGAGAGTGTACGCGTTTTTTGTGGATCTCAAAGGTGCGTTTCCCTCGGTGGATAGGGGGAGGTTGTGGGAGGCGATGGAGGATAGGGGAGTAGAGAGAGGCCTAATTGAAAGGGTAAGGGAGATATATGAAGAGACCAAAGACAAGGTAAGAGGAGGGGAGGAGATTTCCGAGGGATTCTGGATAGATAGGGGGTTAAGGCAGGGGTGTCCACTTAGCCCAACGCTTTTTGCGATTTTAATTGCGGATATGGAAAGTGAGCTGGAGGCCAGGGTGGTAGGAGGAATCAGGATAGGAGGGGTTAGAATTTGATCAATAGCGTATGCAGATGACATAGTGTTGCTGGCAAGCAGCGAGGAGGCCTTAAAGGAGATGATGAAGAGGTCGAGAAGTTACCTTAATAAAAAGGGGTTAGAGCTGAATGCGGAAAAGTCCGAGGTTAGGGTGTTCAGAAAAGGAGGGGGAAGGGATAAGCGAGGGGAGTGGAAGTGGAAGGGAAAGGAGGTGCAGGAGGTGAAAGAGTTTGTGTACCTGGGCTTCGTGTTTCGGAGGAATGGAGGCGTGGATGGTCACATAAAAGAGAGAGTGAGGAGTGATGAGTGTGCTATTGTATGGAGTAGAGGTGTGGGGGTGGAAGAAAAGTGAAGAGGTAAATAGAACGCAGGAGAGGTATTTAAAGTGGACCCTGGAGTTGGCAAGGAACACGCGTAATTATATTGTCAGGAGGGAGACGGGGAGAACGAGTGTAGGGATTCTAGCAGAGTGCCGGGCGTGTAAATATAAGGAGAAATTTTTGGAGGAAGGGGGAAGTAGGCTGGTTAGGGAGTGTTGTTGGGAGAAGGAGAACATGAGAGGGGGTGGGAAGATGGAGGTTTAGAGGGAAAGGCACTTTAGAACGAATGGACTGCAGATGGATGCAATGAGACGGATGCACGAGGAAGGGAGAAAAGTATATGAATTGGTTAAGAAAAACGGCATAGAGAGAGAGAGAGAGAGAGAGAGAAGACAGAAGGGGAAGAGAGAATAAGAGATTCAAGGTTTAATGGGAACTATGTGTGAATTATGCCAAGAGCAAGAGCGCAATATTTATGTGAGAAAGGAGAGAAAGGAAGTCAGGAGCTTATAGCGAGGATGAGGTGTGGTTGCATGGAGGGTTTCAATAGGTTCTGGCTATCTCGGGAGAAGAGTTCGTGTCAACTGTGTGGGAACGGGGATGCAAGAGTGGAGCACTGATTGGAGGAGTGCGTAGAGGTGGAAAGGAGTGAGGTAAGCATGGAGGTATTGATGCATGAAAAGGGGGGGAAAAGGGCAGTAGCATGGGTGAAGGGAGTGTTGGGTAAGATGGAGAAGAAGAGAAGGAAGGAGGAAGAGGAATGGAGAGGAAAGATTGTAAATAGGAGAGGAAGTAGATATAAATAAGTTGGAAATATTTTAAATAGTAGGTAAGTAGTAGGTATTAGCCACGAAAACCGAGTTTGGCAAGCGAGGCAATGCGAGAAAGTAGGGACATGCGAGCGAGGCGAAGCGAAGCGAGGAAGGCAAGGCGATAAGAGCGTGCGGTCTTAGAGATAAGGAATGGATGGATGTTGGTTTTTGAGGGTTAGTTTTAAGAAAATTCTGTTAAAAAAATGGAAGTGTAAGCAAGTCAATTTTTTGAGTCCAGCAGGCTGAAAAATAAACGTTTATCCATCCACCTTTAATTATACATAGAGAGTTTCAAAAAAACAAATTAAAATTCAATTTTTTTAAAGATTTAAATTCTTAAAATATTCTTTTTTTTTTAATTGAGCATTGTTTTTGAACATATTTCATTTTACTCATATATTCAAAAATTTAAGGGGGGAGGTGTCACGTCCTGTGACTTAATATAACTATAATATTTATACTTATATATTTAATAATCGCCACATTTATACTTATAACTTATATTATTAGTTATGATAGAAAAGGATTATGTACTTATAAAAATGCACAAACTCGGGCATATACATTTTTATCCATCATGATAAAATCAATAGTCTGAACTCCGCAGTAGTACCACGCAGTTTGGAAATCTTCATTTTTCTATATACCGTTAAAATACAATTACTTCTCACCTACAAATCTCCGAACTCTCCTCATAAAAGGCAGCGACGAAACATTTGAGAGGGTGGCACAATGACCAGTTCCTTGAACTCTAGAAATGACACCCTGTGTACTACGCCTTCAGATATAGACATCTGGATATCAGTTGATTTCAATTGTTACGTCCCCTCGCCGTCAAGTTTCTGATTGTTACCGCAATGGAATCTGACTATATTAACCCAGGATCAGAATCATAATATCAGTCGATCTACAAAATTCATATCGGGCGGAATCTCTGCTTAAAAACTCTAATTCATCTTCAAATTCAAAATCGGGGGGGGGGGGGGGGGGG
>CAKNXH010057659.1:0-19360 GCA_932178445.1 Andricus quercusramuli | reverse complement strand
TAAGCTCTCTATATCACATTTTATATAAAGCCGTTTTTCGAGTTTGGTATTTAAAATCATGAATTCGCAATATAACTACGCTTAAATATCCTTGTTTTCTATTAGATATCTGAAACTTAAGCTCTATGTCACATTTTGTATAAACCCGATTTTTCGAGCAAAATATTTTTTATTTATATCGGACAACACTTAATATTTAGAATATTATCAACAACTTGAAAACAGACTGATGGTATTTAATACCATTCATGTACAAAAATACTCATTATAAACTATGTAGGATCTCGCAGTCTTTGCTTTTTTAACCGAACGTCATTGATACACATAGTAAAGCTATCTTTTCAAAGCGTAGAACAATATATTTCATTTTTTAAACAAAAGATTGCCAAGAAACCTACTCTTATAGGTTGAAAATACCAAATTATAGAAATAGAAATTAAAACTATATGTGTATTAGGACCCTGAGAATGTATAATTAATTTCGTGTTCATTGATAAAAGCTTTGCAAGTCGAGCGTAACAAAAATGTGCTTTAAAAAATTCTTATTTTTATGGTTTTGATATTTTCGTATATGTTAATTTTTTAAAATGTTTTCGGAGGTCTTAAATGTCTCTCCAAATTTTTCCAGCTTTTGATTAACGTTCTCTAGGCGATAATTTATATTTAGTGGACTTCTGTTTTCAAAAATGAATGTTAAAATCTATAGTAAAGACGAAAGAATTTTTTCAGGTGTGTAAGGTTTTTCTACTGGCAAAAATGAATTGGTAAAAAATTTGGTAAGTCTGCGAAGTCATAAATGTAAGCACAGCAGAATTTTGGATAATTTTACTTTTGAGTTTTTTTAAATTATCTTTTTCCAGCTGGCTTTGAGCAATTTTTTTACATTTTTTTACACAGCTATCGAATGTAGAAAAGATTTTTGAAAGCCAGCTGGAAAAATAGGGAAATGACTTTTTTGAAAACAGGCTATCCTTTTGTTTTTTGGTTACACACACTTATCAATTTTTTTCCTACTGTATTTTTGCGAGTAAGCCCTCAGATGTTATAAATATTTTTTAGAGTCAGCTGAAAAAAGATAATTTCAAAGACTCAAATTTTCCAAAATTTGCCTTGCTTACATTTAGGATTTCCCAGACCTAGAGAACGTTAATATAAATTAAGAATCTTTTAAAGCACATTTTGCTAACGCTCAAGTTGAAGGCTTTTGACAATGATCACGAAATTAATTATACTTCCCTGTGCTACTAATACACTACTTTTCCACATAGTTTCAATTTCGATTTCCACAATTTGGTTTCTTCGACCCGCCCCACTATGCATAATATCAATTCAAGTTAAGAATTTTTGGCTGATGCTGATCCATATACTTTCTTAGGTTCTTTAGTTTTTCCATTGGTTCCGAGAGAGTAACAACGCACGTTGAAATAGTGGCGTGTTAATTTTCCTATAATATCACAACAAATTGGAAAAGTCTCCAATACACCTGATTGCCTTAAACTTTGAAAAATTCTATTGAAATCAATTTTCGTTTCTGTTAGAAGCGATTCCTTTTGAGCCATGAACAATAATTCGCACTGAACAATGAAATTATAAATTGTACAACCGACAAATTTCAAACCCCCCATATTAGCATAATCGGAGAAACGTCAGATTTCTTGTGAAATTTCGTTTGCATTTTGATCGGTCAAAAATTGTTTGCAGTTGTTGCAAACATTTAATTTCAAAATTGCGTTCACAGTACTTCCAGAAATATAATAGAGAACGGCTGCGTCAAGTTGAGTATACTGACAGGTCAGAGTTGATTCTGCGGAAACATTGTTTATTTGCGAAATGTCATTGACCGATTCAAAACTAGCCTCACGTCGGTTCTCTGATTCTTCGTATCTATTGTAACTATCTATGATGTTATCCAGAAGGATATGATCAGAATCGTTTGTGTAACTGGAGTTATTGACATTGCCAATATACTGTGACAGTACAATAGTTTTCAGAGCTCGGCGCACCTCGAGTGCATCTGGCACTTGACCAGCCTTCCTTCTAATTTGAGAAAACAAATTTTCGATGGCATCGTCTGTGCAACGACTAGTAAAAAAGAATCGTACTTTTGTTGGAAAACATACTCCGTTTAATTGATTATTGAGGTGGATGCCATTATCAATCCGGTATTGAGGGGCTTCCAACCACCTTGTCCAATTTTCATGTTTTGAACAATTAATGAAACTTTGTAAAAACTCTACTTTTTTTGCTCTATTTCTGGCTGCTATTGAAGTTTTTCTAATACGGGATGTACATATTGTAATCCATTCATGAAACCATCGAATAAACCAAGCAGTAGTTAAAGCTGCCTCAGGTAGGACCTTTGATCGTACTGCCGTTTCTAAAGCTGCAGCTGTTTTTATATCGAAAAATTTTATAGAAGAACCCACATTCATTTTGGAGAAGTCCATGACTGGGCAACGAAACTACCATCAACAACGTTAGTTGGCAGACGCTGTGAAGTTTGAACCTCCAGTGGCAAAATAATAAAATGTGTCTGCGTTACACGGTCCCATGTCTGAAACAATTGCTTTCACATTCAAACCTATTTCAGTCAAATTAGTTATAACATCGAGAAGAAAATTTTGCAAATCACGACCATTCGTACTCGATCCTGTGACTTCGGCTGCTACAGCTTGTTTCCAAGTGAGAGAAAGACCTCTTACTAAAGCTACTGTAACATGGTTACCTACACCAATTTTACCTGGTGGTAATGTGATTTTACCTACAATTTTTTCTCGCTTTTATCACAACTCAATTTCCCACTTACTTTAAATTCATCTACAGAGACAATACAATCTTTACCGCTCGGATGTAATCCATCAATTTTACATTTTAGAGGTCCTAGCAATGCGCGGAATATTCCATAATCAATTTTAATACATTTAACTCGCCGATTTAAAGTAGTGTAGTGCGGCAAGGGATAATTACACTTCAATCTTAAATAATTGTATCCATGGAAACCAAGAGGAAAACGCATTTTGAGAGCATTAAATATAGATTCATTTCTCCATGTAAGTTTCGTATTAGTCTGTAACGCCTTAAGCTGCTCTGCAGAAAAGCATTTATTCAAAGTTGCTTGCGCCGTATTCAATTCTCTTTTGAGCCGCTCGTTTTCTTTTTTCATCTCCCTGCAATCACAGTCGATCAGTACTTGACCAGGTATATGGTCCTCAACAGCTTTTGAGGGAAAATGAACCTTCGAACTAGGTTCAGGCATCGGATGGTTATCATTCCCGTTTGCATCAGGAACTTTTGAGCAAAATGAAGTGGTTGATTAAGTCGCTGAGTGGTTTGCTTCCGGATGTTCATTCCTAGAAAACACATACAAATTAATATGTCATTTTTACTTTCAAATGTATTATTAGAATTCAAAAAATGTGATACATCTAGAGAAGGTCTCAAACCACAATTGTTGAATTTAGAACACTATAGATTTGGAATGATCTAATTTATCATGTTTCAAGGTAAAATCATTAAGTTTTTAATGTTATTATAGAAGAATACTTCAACTATTAGGGCCTCCATTTCTAAAATATATAACTTTGAGAAATTTAAATTAGATATCTAACATTTTTTTATATATTTTAAATTAAAATATTAAATTAGACATTCTTTAAAATTAAACCATATTCTAAACAGAAGGCTAACAATTTTGAAAAAGTAAACAAAAGTAAAAGAGATACTCACTATCCGGCATAAAACTAAAAATTCTAATTCATATATTTGTAAAATTTTAACATTTCGAGTTTAACATTAAAAACACGAGATTTGAAAATTAAAGTTGTCTAATTCAATCTGGAAATTATAATGTAAAATGTTTAACATTATCAAGAAAAGAATTATCATTTCTTACGGGATCGACGGATCGTTTGGATTTGTAGGAGTGGGCCAGGGGAGAGAATTTCTTTGAGACATACCTGAAGCTCTGTTGATATTTGAAGTTTCAGAAGTTAATTCGCTTGCAGAATTACCACTAATTCTGAAAAATATAAAAACAATTTGAATATCACTCTTATAGTTTTTACCTACAGTTCTAAATCAAATTTAAACACATTATTTTACTTCCAATGTTTCCATTATAAACTCTTAAAATTCTAATATTTTAAACAACAAATCTCATTTTATATCGACATCTAAACCTAAATGATTACAAAAATATTGTTAACTTTTTATAATGACAAACCTTCTTGCATTCAAGTTTTTAATCGGCTTTGGTAGATTTGGTACATTAAATAACGTTGGATTGGCGTGAGGCTTTAATTTTATCCAATTATCTTGTCTATTCTTTCAAACTGCGAACTCTAAAAATGTACCTAAAAAATAAGATACATTTACATGATATATATTATTTATTTTTAAATCAATACGAAAGCATTGTTATCAAAACATAAGTTATAAATAAAAGTTACATGTTACATAATGTTAATGGAATATGTAAATTAGACTAAATGATTTTGTAACCCACACATTTCCCAAAAAATAGTTCTTGCAAAAATTATGATTGATTCTGTACCTTGAATATTTTTTTACAAGTATTTAAAATCTTAAACAAAAAAGGAACATTTGATAGCCCCGCGTTTTCATCGCAAGTTTAAACTTAATTTTACTCAGTTTGTAAAAAGGCGGAAGTAGAAATTATAATCAGATGATTAATCAGATAAATAATAACAAATAATAAAATAATAATAGACTATAGTTCAAACCTTAGTACAATACTTTTTCAAAGTTTATTATGTTAGTCATTTATACTTCACATCATCCGCCTTCTTTGTCGTGCTGTAGAAAAACGGGTTCCTAACCTTACTTTCTTCTGGATCTTATTTCGCTTTGAAATGCCAAAAAAATGCTCACATGCAATTTATTGACATATAACAATAAGCTTTAGATCCCAGATATTTAAATTATATTGTTTTAGTGATAAATAAGAGTACTTACTTCGCATAATCTCGAATTAAAATTCGGTTCCCACTTGTCGCGTCTACAATTAATAATCCACATTTTTGCCCTGGCGGACCGAACTAACGGAGCGGATACGCTACATCGTATCCTTACAGTATCCACATCGTATCCTCTCCGTATCATGCAAGAAAAACTCATTAAAAAAGAAAGATTAACATTTCACTTGTTGAAATTCGGATTCTACGTGAAATTTTGAGTTAAACGGTCACAGAGTAATCGCAATAGTTTTTCTTGCAGCATTAAAAACTTTTAATAAATATAATACTTATCGATGACGTGCGCTGAAGGCGACTTCAAACGCATCGTCATTCAGTAGTACTTTATAGGCGTTATCCGTCGACGATGCGTTTAAAGTCGCCTTCAGCCCACGTTATCGATAAGTATTATATTTTTTAAAAGTTTTTAATGTTGCAAGAAAAACTATTGCGATTACTCCGTGACCTTTTAACGCAAAATTTCACGTAGAATCCGAATTTCAACAAGTGAAATGTTCATCTTCCTTTTTTAATGAGTTTTTCTTGCATGATACGGAGAGGATACGATGTGAATACTATAAGGATACGCTGTAGCGTATCAGCTCCGTTCGTTCGGTCCGCCAGGGTGGTCTTTCGCTTTGACCTAGTGGAAAACGGTAAAGTTTGAAACCATTTTCGCTTCTGTTTTCACAGTTAGGAGCGCTACAGCAAACCATTTTTAATATATTCTAAGCTTAATTTTAAATCAAAAACACGACATGCTTATCGCATTGTTTCCCGCGAACTGTCCAGGAACCAATATGGCGGTTGCATATTCCTGTCTAATATAGTACCCTAGCGTAACAAAGGACAGTCTCATTGATCTGAAGTTAGGCAAAGGAAATAACGCATGCTTTTGTTTATCTGATTATTTTTCATTCTCATATGTTGTGAGCTATTTAGTTTCCAGTATTTTTCAATCTTTCTGTGTATGTTAATCGCAAGTACTAGTAAAGGCGTAAGAATTCTGTTAGATTACCTTCGCACGGCTAACTTGATAGATAATGAGCAAGTCAATTTGACACGAGAAATCTTGTTGCGGCACTACATGCCAGTAACAGCACACAAGATTCTCATACATGGAGCCAAAATGATTGAATCTGCTTTCCTCCCCATTGGTCAATTGACGGAAGAAGCTCAAGAGGTGAAAAACAAAATTTTCAGACATCTACGAGTTTCACACTCGAAAATGTAGCTGAGAGGCTACTAACAAAGATCTTGGACGGAAATTGCTGATTTCAATCCACCCAAAAATGGTAAATTACAGGCAAAAATGGAAAAAGAAAGTAATTCTCCTCGTTCCTGAAGCTCAAGACTAGCTCAAGACGTAAAATGGAAGCCTGGAGTCATATTTTGGCAATGAAAGAAGAACTTGCTTAAGAATTTGTTTTGTTTAATTTTCATTATTGAATTAACTTTTAGTATCGTTGCCCTGGCAAATTGAGGTAAGTGAGGAATTTTTTACTTAATTGATAATGAAAAAATACTTTTTTCCGGCCTTTTTTTATTTGTTATAAAATTTGTTTATAACAATTATAAATATTATTGTTCAGTTGTCTCTTGTATTAAAACTGCCTCGAGTTAGCTAATTATAAGAACAGACCGAAAAAACGGTGTTTTTCTTCAAAACACACCCAAAGTGCACATTTTTTAATGAAATTTGTTTATATTATTGTTAATTATTATTTAAATACGAAATTTTTCCATCACAGTGATGTTATGCGATGAATTACTTACAATATGAGGAAAAATAATATGAAAATAATGAAAATCGCGAAAATGAACTTTTAACAAATAATTTGTTTATTAACAAATTTTTTTGTCCATTGCTCGCTATTGGATAATCTTCTGGTAATGTTGCACTATTTAAATGAGTTGATTGCGAAACTTTTTACTCTATTTCTAAGAGGCCAGAGGACTAAACTAAAAAAATTGTCATTTTTTTACCATATATTTGTTTATTTATAAAAAACTGGAGATCTTTCTCAAAAATCTGCCTCGACAATTCTCTCCGGAATTTTCTCAGCTTTTTTTTTCAAACAAAAAATCTAAATCGGTCCACAGATTCAGCAGGAATCGTATTTTGAACCAAAAAATGTACTTTTTCCCCACTGTGCGCCGTGCAAGTTACGGGTTAATGGATTCAGATGAGGAAGAATTCTGCATGCCAAAAAGTGAGATAAAAAGACGGGGTCAGTATTGGAAAACGGCAGAGAGGGAGAGATTGAGAGCGGATAGTTTTGGCCCAATCGAACCGTTTATGAATAGGAAGAGGGATAGGGCAGAAAGAGGAAGTATCGAAGACAAGATGGAAGTAGGATCCACCCTGAAAACCCTGAAAATTATCAGAACACCACCGGAAAAAGATCAGAATAGAGTGATGGAGAAAGACAAGGGGAAAGAAGAAGACAAAGTTGAACATAGAGGTCCGGTAGAATTTGTAAAGTTAAAGTTGGAAGAATTGCGCAAAATGATGATAGAGGTAATACAGATGAATGAAAAACGGCAGGAAGAAAGAGGAGAGGAAATAAAACAAGAAATTAAAAATAGAAATGGCTGAACTCAGAAAAGAGATGCGAAAATGGGAAGAAGTTAGGGAAAATTTAGAAAAAAGGATGCAGATTTTAGAACAAATATTAGAAAAACAGGATGAGCATAATAAAGAAGTAGCACAATTAGAAGGTAGGATAGTGAAGATCGAAAAATCAAAACGGGAGTTTGGTGTACGGAAGAGTGGGAATAATGAGAGGGAAAGGATAAGGGAAATAGAAAGAAGATTAGAAAGGAAAGAAAGAGAAGAAAGAAAAAACAAACATAGTGATAAAGGGTCTAAGATTAGAAAAGAAGGAATTGAAAGAAGGAGTGGAAAATGTGCTAAAAAGGATAGATGCTAAAGTAGAGATAGAGGCAATGCGAAGTGTAGGAAAGGAAACGCGAATAGGAGAAAAAATGGTACTAGTGAAGCTAAAGAAATGGGAACATAAAAGGGAAGTGATGACAAAGAAGAGGTTGTTATATGGAAGCTCGGAGAGAATAGAGGATGATTTGACATGGGTAGAAAGGAATATGCGGTATGAGTTAAGGCAAATAGCGGAAGAGGAAAGAAGTAAGGGAAAAAGAACGTGGGTTAAGTATGGCAGAATACAGCTGGAAGGAGTATGGTGGGATTGGGACGAAGAAAGGGAAGATATACAAAGAAATGGTGTGCCAGGAAACTAGGAGAGAAAGGAACAGGAGAAAGGAAAATAAGAAATAGTAAGAAGCAAAGAGAGACGAGAAACGAAGGTAGGGAAGAATGGAGGATATGTTACTGGAATATAGCAGGATTGGAGAGAAAGGATAGGGAGTTTATTTGAAGTCTGACACAATGGGATGTAGTAGTAATGATGGAGACATGGCTAGATGAAAACGGATGGAAAAGAGTAAGGGGAAGGTTACCAAGAGGTTACAAATGGCAAGTTCAAAATGCAAAGAGGAAGAATAAAAAAGGCAGAGCAATGGGAGGAATGGTAATGGGAGTAAGGAACGAATGTATAACAGGAAAGGACGAGAAAGATAGGAAAGAACAAAAAGAAGGATTAATAGTAGAAGAGGCAAAGAGGGGAGGAGAGAAGTGGAAGATAGTGGTGGTTTATGTGAACGGTGATATGCAGGAGAAATTAGAGGAGATGAAAGAAATGATGGAAGAAAATGAAGAAGATATTAGGCTTATAATAGGAGGGAATTTTAATGCGAGAACAGGAGACAGTGGAGGAAGGGAATGGGGAGTAGAGAGAGGAAGAAAATCCAAAGACAAGATACTGAATGCGGAGGGAAAGAAATTGTTAAAGAGCTTGGAAGAGTTGAGATGGTTTATCTTAAACGGAAATATAGAAGGAGACGAGGAAGGGGAATATACACGCTCTGCAGGAGAAAAGGGAACGGTAATTGATTATGTGATAGTAGATGATGAGGTAAGAGAGGAGGTCAAGAAACTAGAGGTAGGGGATTATATAGATTCAGATCACTTTCTTATAATAGTGACATTAGAGGAAGAAAAAAGTAATAACAATATGGATAAAAAGGAAGCAAAGGTAAAAGGAGCAAGAAAAGGGGATTGGTCAATGGAAGGAAAAGAACAGTTTGAAGAAAAGGTCAGAAATATCAAAATGGGAGAGGAAAATGTGGACGAGGAGATGGAAATAATGATAGGAGAAATAAAGAGAGGATTAGAGTGCACAAGCAAAAGAGAAGTTATTAAATGAGGGAATAAAAATGGATTTGATGAGGAATGTAAAGAGAAAAAGAAGGGGGTCAGAAAGGAATTAAGAAAATGGAGAAAAGAAAAAAGTAGTGGAGAAGAATATAGGAGAAAAAAGAAGGCGTATACAAAATGACAAAATTAGAATGACATAGAAGAGAAGTGCAAGTGAATGAAAGATGTGTGATATTTGAAGTGATTGAACAGATCTTTCTTTTAAGAATGTGTGAAATTCAAGGTCAGAAAATAAATTCACTCTCATTTCCTGGCTTTTCCCGGTATGAGCAAATTTCCAGTAATTTCTCGGTCCAGCGGCCACCCTGATTTTGATTATATTTGTTCCAAATCTTATGTATAGCTATTTTCGTAAGAAAACAATGAAAACCTATTTCATCTCCCATTTTGAAATGATTTGAGTCATCGACAGCGTGCGTTATCCAGACACCTTTAGAAATGCTAAAAGTGAATACGAGAGTTGATTTCTTTGGGCAATTCTCAATTTTAGAGCATTCAACGCCTAAAACAGTGTAAATAGGAATTACAGTGTATACAATTTTCTGTAAATTTATAAAAGGAGAACTTTTTATCTCTCAAAATAATTCACGACCTTCAGAAGTCGATGTTGAGTTTAAAAAAGATTTTTAACAAGATTTGCGTAGTGAATCGCCGACAAGTACAAAAAAAGCTACCAAAAATCATTTTCTTATCGGAAATGATCAAAGACATCACATATATAATTATTGTTCAAAATATTTGAAAATTATTTCAAAAATTTTTTCAATCATAAAGACATTTGTGTGAAAAGTTATTTAGCTCGCCGCTATGCAACAAGAGATAGACAAAGATGCCATTTTCCTTGTTCCTGTAAGTTCAAAATGGTCCTTCTTGGAAAAAAATTTCAGGAGACGTTGTATAAGCATTTCCAATTGTCCACGCTCCACACATGAGCATTTTTCGCTGAAACTTTACAAAATGATAAGCATATCGAAAAAGTAAACCGAACTTCTTCGCCATTTTTTTAAAAAACATTGCGTTAATAAATTTAGTAAATAAAATTTAGAATTGTTCACGAAATTATTTTATTTTTGTGTACTTTTGCAAAAACTGCAAATTTTTGTTTGTTGGTTAGCTTACCCATCCAGCTTTAAAATTCGTTTTATAACACGTCACATTTAGTTTTTTTGCACAAATTGTTTACAAAAACATATTAATATTCTACTTTATTATATCAGTACTTACCCCAGACTGATTTCCGTCGTTATTACTCATTTTGAACAATATTTTAACCACCAAATTCCATTTTCACTTATCACTTTTCAAATATCTGAAAACATCACGAAGGCAGGCGCTACACTATTCCCTAGTCCCTGCACGGCTTGAACTTATCTCTTTCAGAAAACTTTTTAGAAAATTCCCTGCAATCATCTGATTGGTCGAAAAACCTACTCCGCAAATCTGCTACTCTGCTAATATGTATCCATGGGACTGCGCCCTTAAAAAAATAATATATTATATCGATGATACGGCTGCGAAGTGAATGGACGTCTTCACTATGGGTGTATCCATTTGTGCTCTTTTTGTGAGCATTTTGCTTCCCCATAAGTAACAAATAAATTTGCTTTCTCATAGACGGTGTTTTTCCATAACATAATAAAAAAATGTACACTTTCAATATTTTCCAAGCTTATATGTTTCTGTCTTTACGCAAATTTTATTTTAAGAAAATCAGAGGGCCCGTCAAAATGTCAATTGATGTGTTCTGTTACAAGAAACAACTTTCTAACCTACGGTAGTTTCATATTTCAAATGATAACCTCATTGAAATAATGTAAGTTTTCTTAAAACGTTCTGAGTAGCTATTGATTAATCAAAAATGGGCTTCGAAAGTTCGCCAATAGATTAATCCACGCGTCTCAAAGACGCGAACAAATACATGATATACATTATAGTAGTATTCCCAATACTAAAAAAGTTTTCCTTATATCAACAAGATGAACAATATATTTGTTAAATTTATAAAATGGTATTGCTAGATCATAAGAGGTCATAGAAGCTTCGCCAATAGTTAAATCGATGCATCTCAAGGACGCGAACAAAAACTCTACATGTAATATTGTCGTGCTTTGAATATCAAAAACGTTTTTTTCATATAAACAAAATAAACCATTTTTTTTTTAAACTTCATGAGGCGTTACTGGTGGGTCATAAAAGGTTCATCAATAGGTCAATCGATTCTTCACAAGGCCACGGACAAATACTTTACATGTAATATATGTCGTATTTTGAATATCAAAAAATATTTTCTCATATAAACAGAATGAACCAGGTTTTAAAACTTCATGAATCGGAACTGGTATGTGATATACATCTCCAATATATAAAAAGGGAGAGCTGAAAATTCCGAATCTTGAGGACCGATCTGAATTTCCAAATCTCACCTCGACGAGCCTTCCTTTGTCCTAGTCACATTACACTAAGGTCATCATCTAATCTTCCTGCACCACGCCTGCCTTTCTGTAGAGTAGATTCCAACATTTAGACTTTTCTCGTAAGATGCTCATAAACTGAACACTTATTAGTATCTTAGAGAAAAGGTTTTATAATTCAATTAAGTCAGGCAAGTTTTGAATATGGCAAGTTAGATGGAACGTTTAGCACCTTTAAAATGATAAAAAAATGTAAATATCGATATGCATAGAACTTACGATTTTACGATTGGCTCGCGCGCTCCGCGCAACACGTACGGCGCACCAATCATGCACGTAGAATTTTTCCATTGGGCCGCTCGCCCCAAATACCGAACATTCAGGTTTAAACACAAATAATTATTTTTGAAATGTATATTTTTATATATTTGAAGTTTACGAATTGTTAATCGCGTTCTCAGAATATAATTTTATTATACTAAGAACCTTATTGAAGTCATGAACTTATTAATTTTCCGATTGGCTCGCGCGCCCCGCACCACAGGTACAGTGCGCCAATTCCGACCAAGTGATTTTTCTGATTGATCCGCGCACTCAGCGCCACGGGTATCGCACACCAATCACGAGCGAGGAATTTTTCCATTGGATCTGACGTCACAAATAACGAATTCAAAAGTTAATAATTAATATTGAGAATTGAATTAACATTAATAAACAATATAAATGTTAATAATACTGATTATAGTATAATATTATTAACTTATAACTATTATTTACTATTATTTACTATTAACTTATCCGATAGTTTATGTTTTGTTCAAAAAATTAAATTAAAAAAAATTCCATCTGATTACCTTTTAATTTCTTTAGACTTTGTCTCAATGTTTAACCATATACCAATTTCTCAAGTTTTAAGTTGTATTGAATCGAAATGGACTGAGATTAGCAGGTTTACTAGTGTTCCAATGATTGATTTTATTGAATTGGTTAAGACCTGTCTTAATTCTACCTATTTTAAGTTCAACAAGGTAACGTACGATCAGGTTTCTGGTTTGGCCATGGGCTCGCCACTCTCTCCGGCGGCAGCCAATATTGTTATGGAAAATTTAGAATCAGAATGCCTCTCATCTTTACTTTTCTCAATTCCGTTTTATTTCAGATATGTCGACGACATTATCACGGCGGTGCCTCATGATAAACTTGATTTCATTTTGAATAAATTCAATTCATATAACTCTAACATAAAATTTACAATAGAAGTAGAAAATGACTCACAAATTAGCTTTTTAGATACACTGATTGTACACGGAGAAAGAAATCCGGGGTTTAGCGCAAGAGAGTTCAAGGCGCTAACGCATGGGCTATTCAACAGGCGCATATCGCAGGCGTCTCTTGTTTTATTTCCAAGAGCTTCCACGGACTTTCTCGATGAGTCTCCTTGCGATTTGCTTTTAGACCACACCTTCTGCCTGTTGACACGTACGCACCACTAAATTTTCGCAAGGAGACTCACCGAGAAAGTCCGTAGAGGCTCTTGGAAATTTTGCTCGCACTTTTAGAATTAATGCGTGACAAATGTTCACGCGCAAATGCCTACATTTTTCTCTCCGTGTACGTATTGATGATAAACTTAAAATTGATTGTTTCCAAAAAACAACTTTTTCAGGCAGATATTTAAATTTTAATTCCGTACATCCTATCAATCATAAAATTGGAGTTATTACTGGTTTATTTCATAGAATGTTCAGAATTTCAGACATTATATTTAGAAGCAAAAATATTAAATTTATTAAGCAAACACTTTTGAAAAATGGTTATCCAAAGTCACTTATTGAATTTTGTTTAAAAAATGTAACCCATCGTTTTTACAATTCCGAATTTTATGCAAATAAAACCAATAATAATAAGCCTAACAATTATATTGATTTCACTGTTTTACCTTATATTAAAAACCTTTCTGAAAAGATTCAACATATCTTAAGAAGTTTCAACATCAAAACTATTTATAAACCAGTTAATAAATTTTCCCGTTATTTCAATAATCTTAAGGATCCACTTCCAGGGGGTAAGCGTTCTGGGTTAGTCTATGAATTTGCATGCAAAGACTGCAATTCCACATACCTTGGTGAAACTGGCAGATCAATTGATACCCGTAAACGTGAACACATAAATTCTATCAGCAACCCTAGCACTTCTAATCATACTGCACTTTCGGAACATTACTTGGAACTTGGACACAATTTTGATTTTGATCATTGTAAAATTCTTTCAGTTGAACCTAACACAGCTCGCAGGAGAATAGTTGAAAATTTCTTCATTAACAAAAATGCTGCTAACGTTAATATTAGATTCGAATATAGTAATTTTCCAGACCAATATGAACCTCTTACCAAATTATAATAAAATCACTACTTATATTATCATCAAATGATATACTTACCTTCATAATCGGTGTCTCAATTTTAGAGATTCTACCAATTAATTTCCTCAGTCTGACAATGTCACCCGTCAATGACTCAGTGAATGGTATCTGTTCTTCGTTCTTAATTTAAGCATTGTTTTTATTTTTAACATCTTTGAAGTTTTTGATAGTTAATTATATTTATTATTTTAATGGAAGTTTTTAATTTTATAATTGTTGATGTTGTTTTGCCATCACAATATCATGTATGCTCTCTTTTTAATAATATGAATTTTCTAAATGATTTTTGTCAATGTTTTAACTTTTATGTAAATTATTTTTTCTCTAGAAATAAATTTTGACTGATGAGGGCTAACATAACAGCCGAAACGTTTCGACAAATTTGAAATTGGATGAATTTTTTATTGTTTTGACCTATCGTTTGGAGACTATAATTGACACATATACTACAAGGTCGTGACTTTATTATCAACAATATTATTAACTTGTATTATATATATATATAACATATAGATTATATGTATTAGGCTACATATAACCTATATATACATAATATATGTATAACTACGATATTATAATAAAGTTAATGTCGAAATTCAATAATTATGAATCAGACTAAAATCAAATTCAAAATCTCATTTAACGTCCAATAATCAAGTCAATGTAGAATTCCGGAAAATAAAACAAGAATTCAACGATAAATTTTGGACAACCAACACAAAATGCTCCTACTGCAATTCCTAAAAAACAAAAAAACAAATTTGTTTCTTTGGACACAAATAAAAAAGAGGAAAGAAAAATGATAAGGCAACCAACCAAATCCCCTTCCTTCTCTTTTTTATTTCTGTCGTCTTCTTTATTTTTATTATTATCAAATCACAATAAAAAAGCATGCAAAGTATTTACCAACGTATCGGTGCTCACACAGCATCCCTACCAAGGCAAGAAAATGAAAACCCAAAAAATGAAAACCAATGAAAAATAAAAAATGATAATAATTGGATATCGAGATAATATTAATTAATATTAGTGATATGAATTTATCTTACAAGGGGACCTTTAGGTCTGCTTTTTTTTGTTTGAATTGATACTTTCCTAAACGAAAGGTACGTACCAGAGGTTTTCTGAAAAAAAATCATGAAGACGCAATTTTGACCCATTTACGAGAAGAATGCATTTCAAAGATTGCAAAACGGATGGTCACTGAGTCGGTGTAAAAGTATATCGAAGAGTCGGTAGCTCCCTGGTAGAGTGCTCGGCTGATAGCCGCAAGGTTGCGCGTTCGATTCTCGCTATCTATAATTTTGTTTATTCATTAAAATACTTTTTTATTCCATTTTTGAATAACATTTGATAAAATTATATCATTTAATGATTATTTATTCCTTATTTTCAATGAAAACTCTGTTAATCGTATTTTTATTACCACTCGTTTGGACAACTGTGCATTTCATTAAAATTCTTTATTATTCAATAGTTTCTAGTATCTATATTATTAAATTAAAGTTGGAACGAAGTATTTCAAATGAAAATTCAAATATTAAATACGAAATGCCAGTGGATGTAGAGACTCATTTCATAGATATTTACTAACGAGAATCAGAAGTGAAGGGTAGAAATGCAAAAGGAGTCAAGCGCCAAATTTTCGAAATCGGGTTTATTAGCACAAAAAATCAGATAAATTCTATTACACATGCCTGCCAAAGTATTTTTTGGGGGCATCATTTTTCGAAATTTGTGTTCTTGTGTTTACAGTCCGAGAAATTTTTCTAACCACAAAGTAAAAAATCAAATTTCATTTTTCTCGACGCTGGCTAATTATCTTTAATTACTATTGGGTCCCTTCCGTTCAGCATTGAATAGCCTCATTCCTCATTTTTTGGAAATATGCTAAATTATTACTGCTATCGTCATTATTTTGAAGTTAAAATGTCAGTTTTACACCATTTCGAAGTCATAATTGGATTTTCAAATGTCGCGAAACTGCATGACTTTTTTTGAAACAAACCTTTGGAAATCAATTCGTCCATTCAATAGCTAGAATTCAAATTTTTAGTTTTTTCTTCAACTGCAAGTTGACTCCACAATTAATGTTGAAAGATGTTAAAAGTCAATACGGACCCAAAATCTAACCTCGAAACGTGACCTGTTTCTTTCAATTTCTCGAAACCAGATAGCTTCTTGTGAGCAAACTTTTTTTAGTCCGATAGAGCATGAAAGTATCTCGAAGGAACTTTCTTATTTTTTTTTAAATGGTCCCGCTGAATTTACAACATGTTGTTAGTCTCTCCTGAAAAAAGTGAGAAAAAGAGCTTGACTCCTTTTGCATTTCTACCCTTCAAGTGTCTTGAAAGTGTATTTTTTTACTTTGTTCCTACTTTTTTCTTACTTCAATTTAATAATATAGATACTAGAGACTATTGAATAATAAAAATTTTTAATGAAATGCACAGTTGTCCAAACGAGTGCTAATAAAAATACGATTAACAGAGTTTTCATTGGAAATAAGGAATAAATAAGCATTAAATGATATAATTTTAACAAATGTTATTCACAAATGGAATAAAAAGCATTTTAATGAATAAAAAAAAAGTATAGATAGCGAGAATCGAACGCGCAACCTTGCGGCTATCAGCTGAGCACTCTACCAGGGAGCTATCGACTCTTCGATATACTTTTACACCGGCTTAATGACCATCTGGTTCCATCAACCCTTTGACCATCATATACCATCTATTGTACCTCGAGTCCATAACCTTTCTCCATCTCTCTTCTCCTTGTCTTACTAATAGCTCAAGTTCTATGTTTTGCCTATCCAGAACCCCATCTTGTATATCACAAACCCTCCTCATTTTTTTCGTTTCTTCCTCCCATTTCGAATTTCCCAAATTTCCTCTCGTCTCTTTATTCCGAACTTCGTCCAAGCATATATGTGCTATTCTGCTCCTCTCTCCCCTTCTCAGCTTCTCTTCAATTCTCTAGGCTCTCTTAATTTGTCTCGTTACCATTTTCTTCCTTCCTAGTTCTTCCCTCTACATGCATCCTGGGCAACTCCAATCAACCCCCATTACCCATCTCAGAAATCTCTCATGCATGCTTTTCACTTTCCTATGTTCCTTCCATCCCCAGACTTCCACCCCATAACACAATACCGCCCATAGCAACGCACCAAACAACCAGATCCTCACTCTCCAATCGCTATTGAACCTTCTGTTTCCTATACCCCATACTTGGCCCATTACTTTGCTCGCACAGACGATTCTCTTCCTCACCTGCACCTCGTTTCCCCCTCCTACCTCAAACCAAAAACCTAAGTAACAGAACTCCTCCACACTTTCGACTATTTGTCCGTTCAGCTTCCAAACGTAACCTATTTTGGTCTTTCTACTTCTGAAGAACATCACCTTGGTCTTCCCTACGTTCACCGTCAGTTCTTTTGCTCCCACATACTTTTCGAAAATTCTTATCATTAGGTTCATCTCCTTCTCATCGTCTGCTAATAGAACTACGTCGTCCGCGTATGCTAGAGAGTATAGTTTGCTATTACCTAGAATCGTCCTCCCTTTCCCTTTCTCCTTTAGCTTCTCCTCTAAGTCTGCCAGCAGCATATTAAATAGTAGCGGACTCAACGGACACCCTTGCCTAAGACCTCTTTCTGTCCAGAAAACCTCACCTTTTTTGCCCCCTATCTTCATCTAATCCTGGTTTTAGTAAAAATTTCCTTTATCCTCTTCACTAACCCTTCCTCTATTCCCCTCTCTTTCATTGCCTGCCATAGCACTTTTCTATTCACTGAGTCAGAAGGTGCTTTAAAATCTACGAACAAGGCTACTAATTTCCCCTTATTGCTTCCTCATAGAGGAAGCTTTGTAATGGTAACATTTTTCAAAATTTTTAAATTCATTTAATTAAACCATCCCTGATTTAAAAATGTCTAATACAATGTTCTAAGCAATTGTCCGGATGTGTGTGTGTGTGTGTGGATGTGTGGATGTTACGCTTTTTTGTGAACACGATAACTAGAAAACGGTTGCAGATAAATTGATGAAATTTTGAGAGCTTATTTTCCTCACTCATACACCAAAACTTCGTTATATGCTCAATCTCGGGGGTTGCCTGAAAATAACCTTGCGCATATATCGCCAGCAGCGAAACGTAAACATGCAGGGCCGCCTGAACCGTTTGCATGACATTGCGCAATCTACTTGACTGCGGAGTAATGCAGTGCGTCCCTTCATAGGCGGAGTCGCAACCGTCTCTCACCCTGCCCCCTGAGAAGCTGTTGGGACGAGCAATTCTAGGAATTGCTAATATCGCCTGCAGTCGCGCGAGCATATAACGAAGCTCTGGTGTATCTTGAAACTGACCGAAGGATTTCTAAAAGTATTTATTGCATTTTTTCTAGCACTCAATAATATTTTGAAAATCGGTTTTTTATAGTAAAACTTTTTTCATTCGCATAATTCAAAGTTGATGCAATAATATAAAAGATTCCTTAGTTCGGGTCGAATCGATTGACCTATAATATTAATACATTTTATTGAAGAGTAGGGAAGTTATGGTAATTTATATATTTTGAAAATCGGTTTTTTATAGTAAACATTTTTTCACTAGCATAATTCAGAGTTGATGTAAGAATATAAAAGATTCCTTGGTTCGAAACAAATCGATTGACCTATAATAATAATGCATTTTATAAAAGAGTAGGGAAGTTACGGTAATTTATATATTTTGAAAATCGGTTTTTTTATATTATGCAAGAACAGAAAAGATGGGTTGATTCGAGACGAATCGATTGACCTATAATATTAATACATTTTATTGAAGAGTATGGAAATTGTGAAATTGCATAATATTTGAAAACACGGTTCTTCATAGTAAAACTTTTTTCAGTAACATAATTCAAAATTGATGCAAGAACGGAAAAAATCTCTTGATTCGAGGCATATCGATTGATCTATAATAATAATACACTTTATTGAAGATTAGGGAATTTCTGCTCATTTATAATATCTGAATCATCAGTTCCAAACAAAAAAACTTTTTTCATCGACATAATTTAAAGTTCATGCATGAATAGGAAAGACTTTTTGATCATAAATTTTCAAATTCCGGCTCAAAAAATTATTATTTCGAACGCAAGATTTGATTTTGTCTGATTTGTCTTTGTATTTAAAACATTTTTTGTATTATTTTGTAATTTATCATTTTTGATAAATTTCTATTTTTAAATTGAGCAAAATGAAGACTTTGGTTTGTC
>CAKNXH010057658.1:10704-20816 GCA_932178445.1 Andricus quercusramuli | reverse complement strand
TTACATGGAAAAAGTACTGAATTTGTCGAGAAAATTTAGAAAAAAGAATACTTTTCCAAATTTGATAATTTTTTACTCTTGTATGTTTTTTGAGTTTCACATTTTTAAATTCAATATGTCAACTGTTCGTCTTACAAACATTTTTTTAATGGGGAAAATACTGCATTTGTCGAGCGAAATTCAGAAAAAATGTTTATTTATCCAAATTTCAAAATTTTTGACTTTTGTTTGTTTTTTGAGTTTGACATTTTGGGCCCTAATATAACAACTATTCGTCTGACTCAATTTTCTTTGAGAGGAAAAGTACTGAATTTGTCGAGAACATTTAGAAAAAAATTAGTTTTCGAAATTTGATCAGTTTTTGCTTTTTTATGTTTTTTGAATTTCACATTTTAGGCAAAACTTGTTATTTTTTCAAATTTCAAAATTTTTTACTTTTGTATGTTTTTTGAGTTTGACATTTTGAGCTTCAATATTGAAACTGTTGGTGTGCGTTTGTAGAGCATCATTTTGAAAATTTGTTGGTTTTCCGATATTTGATTTTAGTTTGATTAAATTTCAGAATTGGAGTTGTGCAGTCTCGTCCATGAAAGTGCATTTCAAAACACCGTGTATATGCGTGCAGCACAGGTACAGTAACATAATGCATTCGTAAACCCAAGCAAGAGTTTTCATTCATACATAAAATGATTCAAATGTATTGTAATTGATAACAGGTATTTACGTCAATATCTATGGTTGAGACGATGCGATGTTGGAATATTTTGGGCTTTAAACGGAAAATTACTTTAGTTTTTATAGAGGTAAGCACTATAAGTATATCTAACGTATAAGTTGATGGGATTTAACATTAAGTAATTACTGACTATGGTGAAAAATATTAAACAATAAATAATTTTTTTTTGCAGGATGCAATGAAACTCAACTTAAATTGAATCCAGGAAGAAATTTAAATAAGGAGAGCAAATTGAATCAACAGTTTCATTACGTTATTATATTAGTGTAAGTACTGTCCAATCGTCTATTAAATTGAATTAAAACGTTGATGCAAGTACTGTTCAAGATACAGAAAGATATAAAAATATAAATCATTTTATTTTCAGGACCAAGAAGGATGTCGTCAATGGCAACTTCAATTAATTCCGGTAAGGAATTAAAAAGACGAAGGAGTACGAGGAGTAACTTTGGAATAAAAAATTTGATGTACCGACAATATTAGCAGGTATTATCGAATTAACCGTCTCTCAAAGCTAATTAAAATGTATTTAAAATAATATTCGGCATTTCATTGATGAATTATGTGATTTTATGTTTACTGTATTGCAGTGTAATAAATAAATGAAAAAAGACAGCTTCAGAAAGTGGATGTTTCTGCCATGTTGGAATTCTGGGATTGTTTTCAGGTATCTTTGAACCATCTTTTGAATTTAATGTAATTCAAGTATATTGAAGAATAATATTGATCAGCGGTTAATTCTTTCCTTAATCTAATTTTAGGTTTTCCAACAAGCTTTGCATTGTTGTGACTGGACTATGGGGAGCCAGGAGCTTCATTTTTATAAAGGTAGGACTTATGTATGCGTTCCAAATAAAAAAAATTGATAAGAATGGACAGTAACTTAAAATATTCTTTTCAGAATTCGATCCTGCAAGAGCGATATTATCTGCAAGCTAAACTAAAAATACCTAGGATAAGATTGATGTTAAAGCGTGGCTGCGACTTTTTATCATTTTGAAAATTTTAGAATATTTAAGATTTATAGAATATTTAGATTTATTTCGATTTAGATATTTAGATTTATAATATTTAGATTTATTTAGAATATTTTTCTTAAGTCATTTAAGTTCAGTTAAGTTATTTATCTTAATAAGTTATCTTGTTTGATGTAATGTAATTAATTTTTTTGAGTTAAGAATTTGGAGTGAGAATTTATGATGTATGAAGAAAAGAATGTAAGATGAATGTAAGGACGAAGGAAAAGTGTAATGAGGAAATGGTTGTGCAGGTCTTAAAATGAAGCTACCACACGTTAGGTGCCTTTCTTCGCAGACGGTTACATATAAATCTCGAGTATGTAAGACTCCTCCCGTAGGTTATTTTTCCACGAGGTGGTTTTTCCCGGTCGGGTAGTACTGAAGCAGTGCGATTTTTGCAATGCGGAAGCACAGGCAAATGCGGGAGTCTGTTAGGAAAATACGAATGATTTAATAAAAATGATTTCTAATTAATTCACTTTATTCAATGAGTTTATAATTTTAAACCTTTCCACTTTCCCGTGTCCAATTATTGCTGTTCGTAGGTTTCGATTAGGTGTTGTACAACTTAATTTTTGCGTATACTTAATTTTTTATTTATTTCCAATTCTTAGTGTTGAAAATAAGAAATTATTGAATATTCTATGCTTCGCTTCAAATTATTTAATTTAGCTTTTTTATACAGCCGATTCTTGTTTAATTGTGCAAGATTATAAAAATTGCCTTTAATCTTCCAGAATCTTTTTTGGCAATTTTTTAAAAGTTTTTAAAATGTTTTAAAATGTTTTTCAATATTCGCTCAAAGATAATTTTCTAAAATAAAAAATTATTTCCAATTTGCCAGGAACTGTATGAAAATGTTTGCATTATCTTGAAATCTTTTTAAATATCTTCAAATTAATTTTTAAATATAAAAAAAAATCATTTCAAATTTTCTTAGGAAACTTAAGAAATTTTTTGTATCCTCTTGAGAAATATTCTTCACATTTATATGAAAATTTTAAAGGAGTTTTTCTTTTTGAAAATAAAGAATGTAGAATATCTTGAGGCAATTTTTTCAATTTTTGAAGATTTGTTACATCTTGAAGAAAAATGTGGGTCAGTTAAAATGATATTTAGGAATTTTCGAAGAGTTAACGTGAGTCAAAATATTTTGAAATTTGAAAATATTTCCTAATATTTATAAAATATTTATGAAAAACAAGGAATTTCAAGAAATAGTTGATTTTTCTATAAAAATGAATTTTCCACATGATATTTAGGAATTTCACGACATTTTCACGATTTTATTTGAAATAAACTTTGAAAAAGTTTTTAACGTTTCAAAGTTTAAAAGATTTTAAGATTTTAAAACAAAATTGTGCAATTTTGCACAGTTACCAAATTAATGAAAAATCTAGCAATTTCAAGAGATATTTAAAAGTATTATTGAGATTCAAAAATAATTTATGACTACAAAAGATTAAAAAAAAATTAAAACAAAATATAGAATTTTTGTTTTAAAAAATTAATTTTTCAAAGAAATGTACCAAGATTTGAAAACATTTCAAAAGATTTCTATAAGTTTCGAGAAAAATCCGAAATATGTTGGACGAATACTTAAATTTTCAACCAAGAAACAACGAATTTTCAAAAAAAGGTCAATCTTCAAGAAAAAAAAGGAATTTTTAAACTATACAATTCATTGCCTTCTAAAAAAACAACAAATTAAAGAAAAACATATATTTAAATTTTCAACCACAAAAATGCATTTTTTTCAAAAATGTACATTTTTTATTTTCTTTAATCTTCTCAATATTAAAATTATCTTTTCAAGTTTCAAAACTGTTTTAAATGATTTGGAATTTTTCTTGATTTTTTTTTCGTGCAAAATTAGAAATGTTTTTGAATATTCGCTTGAAATTGATTTTTCAAAATAAAAAATTATGCTGCAAACACGAACTGATCAATAAAAATATTTTCGTGTCAAAAATAATTGTTGTATTCTTAAAATATTTTTTAAAACTCTTTACTGTTGTTTTTATAATATTTATGCATATTTAGGGTTAAACTATTTAAAAAAAAAGAAATAGAAACAAAAAAATTTTCAAGTGTACAAGGAAGTGAACCCACGACGAGAGACTCTCCAGCCTGGAACCTAGACCATTGGCCCATCGTGGCTTGTTCGATTATCCTATAATTCAAACCGATAGTGATAGTGCACGAGTTTCTTACAACCTTTTTTCTCATAAACCGTTTTCTATCTAAGTAAACGGTTTCAGCTTTTTTCATCTCAAATTAAGCCGTCTTCGCTCACAGAAGATGTTTAAAATCCGTGTCACACGCACTCCCCTTGTAAGAAAATTAATTTCAAACCAATAAGGAAACAAATAGAATAGTTACATGTTTTAGATTTTTTTTTTAATTGTGCGAAATCATAAAAATTGCTTTAAATAAAACTTCCGTATTCTTTTGTGACGATTTTCAGATGAGGTGGGAGATTGCAATTGATGTTGCAGTAAATTCGTAATATTATCTAATAGACTTAATCAATACACAGTTAACTTAAACAGGCTGCAAGAATAAAAAAGAAATAAATTTGGACTTCGACTGACAATATTCTTAGAAATTAAAAAAAAATGAACTGCAAGAATAAAAAACGAACACGTTTCGACAAGCACAAAAATAGGAAAGAAAGCCCGGTTTGAAAAGTCACGCTTCAAAAAGACAAGACATAAAAATTAATTATTATTCTTCAAAAGATCTGACAAACATGTCCTCTTCTTTTTTTCATACGTTGGTTTGTCTATGAAATCATTAATATCGTCTGATATCGGTAATTATTATATAATATAAAGAATTTACATTATAAATATGTTCAATCGTATGTATATTTTTGAAGAAAATTTTTTAATATAAATAAGTAAATAACGTATTAACAATTTAATACGTCTGTTTTCCGGGTATATGTAACTTTCTTCAATTGTCAAGTAGTTCTCTAACATGATAATAACTTTGCTCCTAATCCTGCACTTTTAAATAACTTAATAAGTAAAAATAATGGACTCTGGTGGTAAATAATTATGCAGTTTGCAGTTTGTGCTAATGGTAACTCCTCGAGTAGAAACTTTAATGGTAAATCATTTTAGAAATTGCTAACTTTCATCATTTACCGACGCGCAACGTGCGCCTTTAAATTAACTCTTACTTGCATCCGCCAAGGTGGCGCAGTTATCATCGCATGTTTTTCACATTCTCCAGCATTCTCTTGTCCCATTATTTCAGCAATCTCCCACCTCATCTCTGACGGTATGCTAAGGTGGAAATGACTCCGCCCTGGCATGCAAAAATAAAACCCTCTGTACCTAAATTGAGCCCTGATGATTTAAGGAAAACAAAAGTTTGCTCCTTCGACAACGTCGAAGGAGCGGCTTTGTAAAGAAATGCTCCTTTGCCAATGATCTCGTGATTCCTGACCATCTTTAGGAGCGGATCTCTGCCATTCGCAACGGTGTAAGCTGTAATTAGCACAATTCGGTTATGAAGACACTGGAGACTTAGAAGTTCACGTCCGCCTTGACGGCGTGAAATGTATAATCGCGGAACTGACGAATTGATATGCAAGCTTTTATGAATATGCATGATCTTTCGTGTGGTGACATCAAGGGCCTTAAGCTCGTTCTTCGTCCATTGAACCACCCGAAACGAGTGGAGTAGAACCGGGACGGCAAGCATGTTAGTCGCAGATACCTTGTTCAACGCCGACAGATTGAAAGACCAAATTTGTCGAAGAAGATGCTTGTATCTGCTTCAGAGAGACTCCTTCACTGATATTACATCCTGAATGCGGCTTTGAGGCACGCCTAGGTATGTATAGGTCTCTCCAGTATTAAGATGTCTAATAACACTTATATCCACAAGCTCAGGGTCCTTGGGAACGCCAGTAATCTTTCTTTTCTTGAGATGAATTTTGGCACACTTGTCCAAACCAAAGTCCATCCCAATCTCTCCTGTGTAGTTCTTGACGATATTTACAGCAGTTTGAAGTTTGCTTTTACCAGCGGCATAGATCTTCAGGTCATCCATATAAAAAACATGAGTGACCTTATGCTCACGCTGATTAGTGTCGCATTGTGCCTTTGGATGTAGGTCGTTCCCGCATGAGTTGGACAAGTAGATAGTATGTGACCTAGATGCTCAGTGTGTGCATGACACGCTCTGCAGCTATCATCGGGAATATCTTGGCTCAAAATGTGGTGACGGTATGCTAGAGTGGAAATGACACTGTCTTGAGACGCCAAAAGGAAACCCTCCATGCCCGAATTCAAACCGGGTGATCTAAGGAAAGCAAACGTTAGTTCATGCGACATCGATTGATGTTCCACATTTCTGTGGGAGATGCCGTGCATCTTCATATCGAGGAGCTGCTCGCTGAAGTTTTTCTCCTGTGCTTTCTTAATCTGGGCCTTTAGAAGTGAGTATTCAAGATGGATGAGATTTGATGCAATTTGCTCACCCCTGGTATTTAAGTCAAGGCCGAGTGTCTCAGCAGCCTCCTCGGCTGCTTTGTACAGAAACGCCCCTTTGTCCGCTTCTTGATGTTTCCTGACCATTTTAAGAAGAGGGTCTTGTCCATTTGCAACTATATGTGCTGCACTCAGAATAATCCTGTTGTGAAGACATTCAAGATTCAGTATTCCGTTACCACCTAGGCGGCGTGAGATGTAAAGTCGCGGAACAGAAGACTTAAGGTGCATGCTTTTTCTCATGTGCAAAACCTTTCGCGTCCCGATATTAAGGGATCTGAGCTCGTCCTTCGTCCATGGAACCACTCCAAATGAATAGAGTACTACCGGGACGGCAAGCATGTTCGTTGCAGATATTTTGTTCTAAGCCGAAAGTTCAGAAGACCAAATCTGTCGGATGAGACGTTTGTATCTGCTTTTAAGAGTATCCTTTATAGATCTCACGTCCTGAATGCGGCTCTGTGGCACGCCCAGGTATGTATAGGTCTCTCCAGCGTCTTCGGGGATGCCATTAAGTTTTCCTTTCTTCAAATTAACCGTGGCACATTTCTCTAACCTGAACTCCATTCCAATCTCTTGAGTGTAACCTTTGAAAATTTTTAGAGCTTGATGTAGTTTCTCTTTATTTCTAGCATAGATCTTGAGATCGTCAGTGTAAAATACATGAGTGACCTTATGGTTTCGATCTCCAGGTTTGCCACAGAGGTACCCTTCGGAATGACGAAGTACGAGAGACAGTGGCAATAATGTGAGGCAAAAGAGAAGAGGGCTCATGGTGTCGCCTTGGGACACACCTCTCTGGAAGGTGACACTGTTAGTGATCACACGATGTTTTCCAGATGAGATAGTAAATCTGGTTTTACAAAGCGGCATTATTCTCTCTATGCACCTCACGATGTGTGGATGAACCTCCAAGCTTTCCAACAGATAGATGATAAGTCTATGGGAGGTTGAATCGAAAGCTTTCCGGTAATCAATGCAGGCCATCGATAGGAATCGCTGATGCGATGCTGCGTCTTTACAAACACATCTATCGATGAGCAGGTTCCCCCGACATCCTGCTACGCCTTTCTTCGAGCCAAGTTGTTCATACATCTCTCGCCACACAGGTCCAATTGTCTGAAGAATCCTATCATTTAGGATAGCTGTAAAGATCTTATACAGTGTGTTCAGACAAATTATTGGCCTGTCATTCTTAGGGTCAGCTAAGTTGTCCGTCTTCGGCAGGAGCACTGTGTGCCCTTCCACCAACCACTCCGGAATAGGCTCTTCCGACTTCAGTTATGAGGTGAAAATTCTCGCCAGATGCTGGTGGGTTGAAGGAAACTTCTTCCACCAGAAGGTCTTGATACCATCTGGACCGGGAGCGGAGTAGTTCTTCATGCCTCTTAATACGTTTTTCACCTCCTCGGTAGTGATAGATGAGCATTTCTCCTCAGGTGTTATGAGGGCATTGCACAGCTCCTTTAAGCTATTTATGTTCTTTGAGCTTTCTTTAAGTGGATGTTGGACCTCGTAGACTTCTCTCCAAAATGCTTCGACCTCGTCTGATTTGGGCGGATGGTCGGCAGTAACTGAAGGGTCTTGGAAGAGTCGAGATGGGTCAGACAGACCCACCTCTCCCTCCGCTCTAGACTTCTCTTAGCGTTAGATAGTACTCGTATTCTGTCAACAATATGCTGCCTGATGGTCAGTAGCTTTGACTTGTTGATTGTGTGATGACGCATCCGCAGTTCGCGCGCGAACTTTCGAACCTTGGCAGTGAAAATCCTGCCAGATGTTATGTAGTCAATTACACACTGAATGTGGTACTGTATTGCCCAGTCTATCTTTGTGCTGAGTTGATGTATTCATCTCTTCGTCTTATGATCAACCGTTGATTTTGTTTTTCGGTTTGCATCTGCCAAAGTTCTCGCTGCATTGTATACACCAGAATTGATAGTCCAGAGGTCGGATTCTTCGGAAAAATCTTCACGAAGCTCATCATCCAGTTCAGTCAGATCTTTGGGTTTGGGAGAAAGCTGAATGTTGATGTTTCTCTGAGTCCTGAAGCATCGTTCTTCGTCTATTGGATGCCTGTTCGCGGTTGGTCTCAGTGTCGCCACTCTTTCTCTGTTGCCGGCTTGTTCTGGCTGCGGTAGAGTAGGCGCTCCGCTTACATAGCCCCTTTTTCGGAGTTGTTCGACATGGTTTCGCAGACGTTGACGCGAAAAGTGCGAGAGCTCTGGGTGTTTCTCGCACCACAGAACCTGCAGTCGTGCCATGTAACCTTCTCGCTCGGGGGCCATACTGCTATCGTAGCACTCTAGCAGGTCGTCATTGAGTTGGTTTGTCCACTCAAAAGTATTGAGATTCCGCCGGTCCATCGCATTGACTCCGTCTTGATTGGCTCCCCCAACTCTAGGGTAGTCGGCATTGTTGTTCGACCCATTGTCGGGAGCCCTGCGCGTTCTATTGTTTTGAACCGCACTTACTACAACTATGTTTGATGTTGTCATTGTTGTTCCCACGAGCAGCTAGGAAAAGGGTTCGTCCATCCTTGTAGAGCCCCGCGTGCAAGGATAAGGCTGATACTCTGAGAGGTCGCCCGGTATCTCAGGTCACCGTTTGAGACACCTCACCCAGGTGTCATTCAGCTTTCGGCACAGTTCTAACGCCTTCGCTTAGGGGTTATTCCTTCGGGACCACATCTGGACAACTGTCCGCGACTGCTTATTCATTATTGTAACCATATTCAGCAGAAACCCTTGCTACAGGGACCCTCTATAATTCTCTATAATTCGGAAATGCATTAGCTCTGAAAATTTTCCTTTCGGGTCCCTTATATCTTATATTATATATATTATTATTATATATATCTTATATTAACCTTTATATCTTACGGTTGGGCTTCGTCAGAATAAAATAAAAAAATTTGTCAATCGCAGTTTTGAAAGAATCGCGAATGTTACTTATGTTTCTTAATCTGCATGATATGCCCAATTTTTAAAATTTTCAGATTTTTTATTTCAGTTCATATGGGTAAAATTAATTTTTTGTATGGAGTTCTGAAAATGAAAAAAATAAAGAAGCTTTAAAAATTACGAATATTTTTTTTAGCATAGAAAAACTTTTTACATTCTCATCTAGAGAAGGTATTAGATTTGTGTAAAATTTGACCCCCCCCGGTTTTTGTCAAATGTGCACGTTTTGAGACCCCCTGAACCCAAAAAAACAGGTTTTTACGAAAGTGTCTGTTAGTGTATCTGTTAGTCTGTTAGTCTGTAGATTTTTAGTTTGTTAGCACGATAACTCTCGAAAGAATTTATCGATTCGATTGTCCTTTGGTACTCTTTTAGTCTCCTAAACTAAAGGTCAAGTTCGTTAACCAGCCCTTTTGGATACAAATTCAAAAAGTAAGAGCATTTTGAAAATTTTTGAGACCATTTTTTTCAAAATTTGAAAATTATATGTGCGGCTGTTCATAGTACTCAAAAATTCACACAATTTATACCCATGACATTTTTCGATAAAATCAAAATTTTCAGAGTTATAGCATTTTCAATATCCAAAAAAAAGAAACAAAAATTAACTTGTCCAGTGAAACAACGCACTATAAAAAAAAGGTAAATATTAGAAAAATGTTTCTTTTTGCACGCCCTACAAGATTATCATAACGAATTTTTTGATTTTCTTGAAAAATCGAAAATTCAGATTTCTATTGCACAAAAAATAATTAAAAATCCAAAAATTCAATTTTACAGCCAAACTATTGGAACATGGGAACTCCTATTCAATACAACGCTGCTGAAGGCTGGGGACCTTCCCAGCATAAAACGACAACCAATTGCGACTCTCTGGATTTCCATTCCT
>CAKNXH010057658.1:0-10604 GCA_932178445.1 Andricus quercusramuli | reverse complement strand
CCCCCCCCCCCCCCCCCCCCGTAATCTTAAGGTAAGAGAACTACGAGAAACTATACACGTAAGGAAACTAGATATTCTATGTGTATCAGAGACAAAGAAAAAGGGTCGCGAAAGTAGAAACATACAAAATGGGGTGTTGAAAGGCGGTTTTAAAATATGCTCAGGAGTAGATATTGAATCACATTGTAATCAAGGGGTCGGTCATATTATGAATAAAGAAGCAAGACAGCATCTCAAAGATCAAGGATGTATCGCCCAGATTGCCGTGGGTTAGAATGAAGGTAGGAATCAAAAGATTGTTCATCAAAGCGTGCTACGCCCCAGTTGATAGTGATCAGAGAGACGTCAAAGACGCCTTCTGGGACACTTTATATGATACAATAAGTACTTGCGATCATGGTCAAAGAATCAATCTGCTAGGAGATATGAACGGATGGGTCGGCGTCCATCGTCAGGGTACAGTTACAGAAAGGGTGCTAAGTGATTCTGGGGATCGAACAAGAAAAAATTGTAACAGGGAAAAATTAGTAAATGGAGAAAAAAGAGAATCAAACGAACGAAACAAGCGTGAAGCAAGACTGAAAATTCACAGAAACCGGAAGTGCGGATAGATTTTTAGAATAAGTTAAAGGAACGCATAGATAGGGCAACTTGAGAAGCGCTTCTAAGTAATAAAGATATAGAGGGCGCATGGATTATGCTACGGATATCATTGTTAAAACTGCGAAACTGAACGCAAATAAAACAAAAATCATAGTATTTGGAGGAAAAGGTGTTAAAGCAATGTGCAACATTGTCCTAAGTGATGAGAAATTAGAACAAGTTGATAATTACATATATCTAAGTAGCCTATTCACTAATGACGGGAAGATAGATGGGGAGATATGTAGGCGCAAAAAAGAGGGTCAGAAGGTTATCGGTAGAGCAGGGTCTATTCTCAGAAGTAAAAATATATCAAAAAAAGCTAAAATGGCAATACATAATTCTATATGTGTACCGAGTGTGCCATACGGTAGCAAGACATGGACCTGTTAAGAAAATTATAAGAGTGAAACTAACATGATTGGCATGATACCTCTGCGCACAATTGGCGGGAAAACACTGATGGACAAAGTGAGAAGCGAAATAATCCTCCAAGAATGTGGTACATGAGAGACTCTAGTTCACATTTGGGAAAGAAATCAGTTAAAGTGGTTCGGACATCTTGAAAGAATGAAAGATGAACGACTTACCAAACAAGTGTATAAAGGTAAAGTAAATGGCAGCATGCTCAGAGGTAGACCGCCCAAAGAATTGTTAGAATGTGCGAATGAGACTTTAATCCGAAGAGACATAGGAAGCCATATAAACACGAGAGCTTGCATGAAAAAATGCATGAACATGAAAGAAGCTAGAGACGTATGCCACGACAGAAAAGTGTGGCGAAAAATAGTTTGTAAACAGAATGACAATAGAGTGAATGACGCCCGAAACAAAAGACCTTGGATACTAATGGGCCCATGTGCGGAACCACACATAACAATTTTGTGAGGCTCTTCACTTGGGGTGATTTCTAGATAGATTGATCAGCCACCTGGGTCGGAGCAGTGTTGCGGGACGAACGTGTTATTTAAATAAATAACACGAAAATTCTGGATCAATCTAAAAAATCTATACCTCCTTCCCCACATTACTATTTTCCAACCGAGCGAGTCACGCCTACCCCGAAAGGGAAATGTCCTAATGGTATGATAATAATTAATGCTCATGGTACTTGAAAATTCAAACAGTTTATTCTATGTTTACATTCTCATCCAGAGAAGGTATTAGATTTGTGTAAAATTTGACCCCCCCCCTCCCCCGGTTTTTGTCAAATGTCCATTTTTCAATAATCATTAAAAAATTTATCATATATATGTTCCAAAAACAACTAAGATACTTTTTTTCGCCCCTTTTCAGATAGTTGGAAGGAATCTTTCTGATTGTATGATTAATCAGAAAGATACGGAAATGTACGCTGAAGTGAAGGAATTTTCTTCTTCATTTTAGATCAAATACAAATTTAGTCATTTTTATCTGAAGTACATAGAACATAAAATATTGTCGTTGCGAAGCGCGACAACCAAATCGCGTATCGTGAGCGCGCTCAAACTTTTGAGTTTCCATTCAACGATGAACAGAAACGAGCGTGGAGCACAAGGTCTAGCTCATTTTTAAACTAAATATCGAGCGCGCAACGCGAGTGTCTTGATGAGAATGTGTTCCTTAAGGTCGATAGAACCTTAAGTAAATCAGTTCCTCTTTCTATGCAAAACGTACATAATCAAACCAAAAGCAGGTCATAACGATGAAGCTAACTAAGAGAGTATTAGCCCGCGAAGCGCGCAATAGCGAGCACACGAAGTATGAAAACCCAAGTGAAGTAATAATAAATTCAAGTTAACAAAATAATTGTTTAAACAATTTATTATAATTATTAATAATATTATATTTGAATGATGCTCAAAAGATGCGGTTTTTTTTTAATTTCTGGTTTTTTGTCCAATTTTCATTCGGAGTGAAGTAATAATGAATTCAAGTTAACAAAATTATTGTTCAAACAATTTATTATACTTATTAATAATATTATAATTGAATAATGCTAGAAAGATTCGATTTTTTTTCAAATTTCTGGCTTTTTGTTTAATTTTCATTTGGAGTGAAGTCATAATGAATTCATGTTAACAAAATAAGTGTTTAAACAATTTATTATCATTGTTGGTAATATTCTCTTTACTTAATTGGTAGAATGTTGCGGTTTTTTCTGAAATTTTCAACTGTTTGTTTATTTTTCATTAGGCGTGACTTAATAATTAATTAGATTGAACAAAAATAATTTTTCAAACAAATTATTATTGTTGATAACTATCTTCATCTATATCAATTGCGCCTGATAGTTGTGGTTTTTCGGCAATGTTTACCTTTCTGTCCTTATTTCACTTAGTGAGGTAATAATTAATTAAAGTTAACAAAAAATGGTTTGAACAATTTAATATTGATTTCTGTCTTTCGTGTAAAATAGCTTTTTTTCTTTAAATCAATTTTTTTAAGCATTGTGAAAAGAGCAAAAATAATTCACTTAAACCAACAATACCTTTCGGAAAATCATTTTTGTTGTGGTTGACTTATTACTTGTTCATGAATGAAAAGGCGATGCGAAGTGAAATATTTTAGAAAAGAGCGCCACTTTCTAGCACTCATCTAAGAAAAGTTAGTTATGAACAATATTAAATTGTTTAAACAACTTTTTTGTTGACTTTAATTAATTATTAACTCTCTAAGTGAAAAAAGGACATAAAGGTGAAAATTGCCAGAAAACCGCAACTATCAGGCGCAATTGATATAGATGAAGATAGTCATAAACAATAATAATTTGTTTAAACAATTATTTTTGCTGAATCTAATTAATTATTAAGTCACGCCTAATGAAAAATAAACAACCAGTTGAAAATTTCAGAAAAAACCGCAACATTCTACCAATTGAGCAAAGAGAATACTATCAACAATGATAATAAATTGTTTAAACAATTATTTTGTTAACTTGAATTCATTATCACTTCACTCCAAATGAAAATTAAACAAAAAGCCAGAAATTAAAAAAAAACCCGCATCTTTCTAGCATTATTCAAATATAATATTAATAATAGTTATAATACATTGTTTAAACAATTAGTTTGTTAACTTGAATTTATTATCACTTAACTACAGATGAAAATTGGACAAAACGCCAGAAATTTAAAAAAATCCGCATCTTTCTAGCATTATTCAAATATAATATTATTAATAATTATAATAAATTGTTTAAACAATCACTATTGTTAACATTGATGAACTATCACTTCCCTTTAAATGAAAATTGGGCAACAAATAGAAAATTTGTGAAAAAAACCGCGTCTTTCTAACTACATTCTAGACCTCCGTTTCCCGCGTGAAAGTGTCTGGCAGCGTTGAAATTTGGTGCTGAGTTTTTCTGATAATTGTGGTGAAATTGGAGGTGCGTGGATTATGGATGTGTGTAGAGGGGTTCGTTTGTGAGGTATTGATTGAGAGATTGAAAGATTGACAGGGGGGTGAGGATATTTTTGGGAATCAAGACAGATTTGTGTGGAAGTTGAGGTTAGGTGGGATTGAGGTTTGTGACAGGGTGGGAGGACCAGGTTGGTCGTAGCGTGTCGTAGTAGGTTCGGGTAGAGAGGGAGAAAGGCGAGGCAGGTAGACACGATAGGAGATGGAGACAGAGAACGATAGAAGGCGGGATTGTTTGAATTGGATTCATGCCTAGCGGAGCGAACACAAGTAAGGCAAGGGGAAAGTATAGGAAAACGGTAGAAAAGGATAGATTGAGGGTGAAAAGCGTGGGATCAATTGAGGCATTCCTCAAAAGGAAGAGAGAGGAGCGGGGAAGCAGTGAAGACAAGGAAGACATAGGGGCAAGCTTGAAAAATCCAAAAATGTACAGATCGCCGCCGGAAAAACATAGCTTTGTTGAGAAGGAGGAGAAAAATAAAGGGGCAGAAAGAGGCAGAGATGAGGATAAAGGTCCGATGGAAAAGGAAAGATTGAAAGAAACGCGCGAAATGATGATAGAAGTAATGGGGATGTATGAAGAAAAGCAGGAGAAAAGGGTGGAGGAAATAAGAAAAGAAATTAGACAGGAAATGGCCGAACTTAGGAAAGAAATGAGGAAAGGGGAAGAAGTCAGGTAAAAGCTAGAGAAAAGGGTGCAGATGTTGGAGCAGAGACTAGAAAAGAAGGAAGAGCCTAATAAGAAGGTAGAGGAGTTGGAAGGTAGAATAAACAAAATTGAAAGCTCAAACCATGAGTTTGGAGGTGGGGAGAGTAGCAATAAGGAGAAGGAAAGGCTGAGAAAAATAGAACAAAGAATAGAAAAGAAAGAGAGAGAAGAAAGAAAAAGAAACATAGTGATAAAGGGTATAAGATTAGAAGGGGAAGGAGCTGAGGGAAGGAGTGGAAGAAGTACTAAAAAGGGTTGATGATAAGGTAGAGATAGAGGAAGTGCGAAGTGTAGGACGGGAAGAGCGAAGAGGGGAGAGAATGGTACTAGTGAAACTGAAGAAATGGGAACACAAGGGGGAAGTGATGACAAAGCAGAGGATGTTATATGGAAGCTCGGAGAGAATAGAGGATGATTTGGCATGGGTAGGAAGGAACATGCAGTATAGGTTAAGGAAAATAGCGGAAGAGGAAAGAAAAAAAGGAAGAAGAACATGGGTTAAGTATGGGAGAATACAGATAGAAGGTGTATGGTGGAATTGGGATGAGGACAGGGAAGAGTTAGTAAAAAATGAGGTATCGGGAAACTAGGAGAGAAAGGAACAGGAGTTAAAGAAATAAGAAATATTGAGAAACCAAAACAGACAAGAAACGAAAGTAGGGAAGATTGGAGGATATGCTACTGGAATATAGCAGGCTTAGAAAGAAAGGATAGGGAGTTTATGAGAAATTTGACACAATGGGATGTAGTAGTAATGATGGAGACGTGGCTCGATGAAAAGGGACGGGAAAGAGTAAGGGAAAGATTACCAAGAGGTTACAAATGGCAGGTTCACAATGCAAAGAGGAAGAATAAAAAGGGCAGAGCAACGGGAGGAATGGTGATGGGAGTAAGGAACAAATGCACAACAGAGAATGATGAAAAAGAGTTGAAAGAGCATAAAGAAGGATTAATAGTAGAAGAGATAAATATGGGAGGAGAGAGGTGGAAGATAGTGGGGGTTCATGTGAAAGGTGATATACAGGAGAAAACAGAGGAGATGAGAGAACTGATGGAAGAAAATAAGGAAGAGAGTAGGCTAATAATAGGAGGTGATCTTAATGCAAGAACAGGAGATAGAGGAGGAAGGGAATGGGATGGAGAGCGAAGAAGAAAATCCAAAGACAAGATACTGAATGGGGAGGGAAAGAAGGTATTAAAGAGCCTAGGGGAGATGGGATGGTTTATCCTAAACGGAAGAATAGAGGGAGATGAGGAAGATAAATATACACGTTCCGGAGGAAAGAGGGGATCGGTAATTGATTATGTGGTAGTGGACGACGGAGTAAGAGAGAAGGTTGAGAAACTAGAGAACTTTGTAGATTCGGATCATTTTCCCATAATAGTGACGGTAGAGGGAGAAATGAATAATAACAAAAAGGCTAAAAAGGAAGCAAAAGTAAAAAGAGCAGGGAGAGGGGATTGGTCAATGGAAGGTAAAGAACAGTTCAAAGAAAAAGTCAGGAATTTCAAAATAGAGGAAGGAAATGTAAACAAGGAAATGGAAATAATGTTAGGAGAAATAAAAGGAGCATTAGAGTGCACAAGCAAAAAAGAAGTTAGTGAAGGAGGGGATAGAAGTGGATGGGATGAGGATTGTAAACAGAAGAAGAAGGAAGTGAGAAGGGTATTAAGAAAATGGAGAAAAGGGACAAGTAGTGGAGAAGAATATAGGAGAAAAAAGGAGTATAAAGAGTTGTGTGATAAAAAAAAAGAGGAGGAAAATAAAAGGTTTGAAGAAGAAGCGGAGAAGGCTAGGACAGAAGAAGAGGTTTGGAAGGTGTTAAATAAAGAGAGAAGAAGAAGGAAAAGAGTAAATCAGGATATTGAGATGATATAATGGAAAAAATATTTTATGGAATTACTAGGAGGGGTAGAGAAGAAAGTTAGGAAAGGAGGAAGAGATTGTAGGGAAACAGATGAGGAGGAGGACATTACAAGAGAGGAAATAGTCAAGGTATTAGGGATGATGAAAGATGGAAAGGCACCAGGTATAGATGAGATTCCAAATGAAGTATGGAAATATGGGGGGATAGAATTAAAGGAATGGGCATGGATAATGTGCAATAGAGTATGGAGAGGAGAGGGGTGGCCAGAGTTATGGAAAGAAGGAGTAGTGATACCAATAGTGAAGAAAGGCAAAGGGGAGGATGTTAAAGATTATAGAGGAGTGACACTAATGCCAACACTGTATAAAGTATATGTGACTGTTTTATCGGAGAGGTTAAAAAAAGAAGTTGTGGAGAAAAAGATAGAGCCACCGAATCAGACAGGGTTTAGAAAAGGGATGGGGGTAATAGACAATATATATGTTCTGAACTACTTAGTAAATAAGAGGATTAAAAGGGAGAAAGGCGCAATGATAGCAGTATTCGTGGACTTGAAGGCGGCGTTTGACTCATTAGACCGAGGCGAGATAGAAAAAGTTATGGTGAAAAAGAGGATAAGAGAGGATTAATAAAGAGAGTATCGGAATATTTTAGTGAGACAAAAAGCAAGGTAAAGGTAGGAGAGCAAGTAGGAGATAGTTTCTGGTTGGTGAGAGGGGTAAGGCAGGGATGTCCTCTGAGCCCGCTTTTATTTAATATATTAATATCAGACTTGGAAGAAGAAATGAAGAGAAAAGGGTGGGGAGGAGTTAGGATAGGGAACGAAAAGATATATACACTGGCATACGCAGACGATATAGTGTTGATGGCAGATGATGAAGAAGGGATGGCGGGCTTAATTACCGGATTAGAGAAATACTTAGATGGGAAGAAGTTGAATTTAAATATAGAAAAGACAAAGATAATGAGGTTTAGAAAAGGAGGGGGAAGGAAAAAAGAATGGACGGGAAAATGGAAGGGAAAAAAATTAGAAGAAGTAAAAGAGTTTAAGTATTTGGGATATACCTTGCAAGCAAATGGAGACCATAGAGCTCATATAAGAGAAAGGATAACACAGCAGGGGTAATGAAGCAGATATGGGGTTATGGAGCAGAGATATGGGGATGGAAAGAAAGGAAAGAGATGGAAAGCTTAGAAGAAAGGTATATAAAGTGGACGCTAGGGGTAGACTGGAGGACGCCGGAATATATGGTGAGAGAAGGTACGCAAAGGGATAAATTAAGTACTAGAGCGGGAAAGAGGGCATGGAATTTTAAGACGAAGCTGAGGGAGGGAAAGGGAGGGGAGTTGGCGAGAAAGTGTTTGATGGAGGTAGAAGAAAGGAGAGGGAGGGCGATTGAATTAACGAGATGGGAGGAAGAAAGGAGGGAGTTCTTTAAGGCTAGAGATATAGAAGACGGGACTGGAGTCAACTATGAAGAAGTGGAAAAAAGGGAGAGAGAAAGACAATTAATAGAAAGATGGGGGATGATTGAGGAATCAAAATATAATATATGGTATAAGATGATAAAAAAAAGCAGTACCAAAGTATTTAGAAAAGGGATGGGGAGAGAAAAGATGGACAAGAATAGCAAGATTTAGATTGGGAAAGGAGGTGAGGGCAAGTATGTATTGGGAAAAGAAAGATAACAGGAAGTGCAGAATATGTGAATGGGAAGAGGAAACATGGGAGCATGTATGGGAAGGATGTAGAAGAGGAATGGAAGATAAAGGAAGCTGGCAAGAGAATGTGGTAAGGATTCGAGGGGAGGATGGTTTGGGGGAAGAAAAGATGAAGGAGTTAGAGGGTGCTAGGGAAGTAAATGAAAAAGAATGAAAGAATGGATGCAAAAAATGGCAAAATGGAGGTACAAGAGAAGTGAAAGAAAAAGAAAGCGGAAGTCGCGTAAATAATTGTAAGCAATGATTATGTAATAGCATAAGTAAATTAAGATGCGTTTGCGTTACCGCTCTCTCTCTCTCTCTCTCTCTCTCTCTCGCTTACACTCTCGCTTTCGATCACTCGCTCACTCGTTCGCTAACACGTCGCGAATTGCGCTATCGTCAAAAGTAGATTTAAGGCGTTGGATATAAGATTTTATGTAAATAGGTGTAAATAATTGTAAATAGTAAGGTTAAGTTTTTATAAAACATGTAGAAGGAAGTGTTGTAAGAAATGGAAGTCATGTAAACCCTAAGGGGATACATTATGAATAAAGAAGAAGGAGAACTACATTCTATGAGAAAATTGCTAAAAACAATAATAAATTATTTAAACAATTCATACAATATCTAATTTTCAGTATAAAGTCATATTTGATATATTAGAAACAATTCTCATCAAAGAAAACCGCAAAAAATCATAATTAACGCCAAAAACTCGCAAAACCCATTTTTTCAATTACATATATGGGGTTTCTTTGGGACCCTATAAAACAGACTTATGGGGGTGATATTTGAAAAGTGATATTTTATTCGTATTCTATGGCTAATTGTGAAGAGAAATGTTGAGTTTCAACTCGATTGAGATAATATTGAGGATTCTGAATAAGATTTACAAAAACGTCTTCTTTTCTCATGGGAAATACATGTTAAATTTCATGGGGCTTGCGCCACCCCTAAATATCACTTTTTTTCAAAACAAAAAAAAACGCATATATATTTGTGCGGATTCGAACAAATTTGAGGGGTGTCCCCATAAAAATTCGAAAAAAAAATTTGTGGACCACCCTATTGCACAAACATTTCGAATATCTTCAAATTAATACAACAGAATTGAGAAAGATTGCACAAAAATTTCAAATATTTTCATGTTTTCAAATTAATACAACAGAATTCAGACAGATTTCTCAAATATCTCAAAGAATTCATGAAGTTGAAAAAATATTTCTCAACATTTCACAAAGATTTCAAAGATTTTGATAAAATTTTAAAAGATTCCAAAACATTCCACAGAAAATTCAAGATCTGACGTAGAATTTTACATACTTTAAAAGACTCCAAAAAATTCACGAAGATTTGAAACTATTTCAAAGATAGCACGAACATTTCAAATATTTTTATGTTTTTAAATTAATACAACAGAATTCAAAAAGATTTCACAAATATTTCAAAGAATTCATAAAGTTTTAAAAATATTGCTCAACATTTCACAAAGATTTCAAAGATTTTGATAAAATTTTAAAAGATTTCACAAAAAATTGAAGATCTGACATAGGTTTTTACATACTTTAAAAGACTCCAAAAAATTCACAAAGATTTGAAACTATTTAAAAGATAGTACAAACATTTCAAATATTTTCATGTTTTCAAATTGATACAACAGAATTCAGAAAGATTTCACAAATATTTCGAAGAATTCATAAAGTTTTAAAAATATTTCTCTAAATTTCACAAAGATTTCAAAGATTTTGATAGAATTTCAAAAGATTACAAAGATTTCACATGCAGAAACTTCAAGATTTTACACACTTGAAAAGATTTCAAGAAATTCACAAGGATTTCAAACTATTTGAAAGATTGCAGAAACATTTCAAATATTTTCAAATTAATACAACAGAATTGAGAAAGATTAAACAAAAATGTAAAATATTTTCATGTTTTCAAATTAATACAACAGAATTCAGAAAGATTTCTCAAATATCTCAAAGAATTCATGAAGTTTTAAAAATATTTCTCAACATTTCACAAAGATTTCAAAGATTTTGATAAAATTTTAAAAGATTCCAAAACATTTCACAGAAAATTCAAGATCTGACGTAGAATTTTACATACTTTAAAAGAATTCAATAAATTCACGAAGATTTGAAACTATTTCAAAGATAGCACGAACATTTCAAATATTTTCATGTTTTTAAATTAATACAACAGAATTCAAAAAGATTTCGCAAATATTTAAAAGAATTCATAAAGTTTTAAAAATATTGCTCAACATTTCACAAAGA
>CAKNXH010057656.1:72867-102707 GCA_932178445.1 Andricus quercusramuli | reverse complement strand
TGATAGGTGCTCTCGGAGGTGTGAAATTATCGCTGGTTCGTAACCTTAAAGCCATACCCGCGTGCCAAAAATATGCCAAGGCTCTTGCGAGATGGATGCAGAAAGCTGTCATCCTTGGGTCGCTTCGTGTCCTCAAGACACACGAGGGTTTCGCCGGCCTGTCGTTGTGATTTCGTCGTGCCCTGTGACCACCCATCTCACGGATGTGAGACGTGGCCATAGGTGTATTTTACCGCGGTTCTACTGGGGGCCATTGACATTTTTTCCAGATGGCAGTTGCTCTTAGTGGTACCCTGCGGTGGTTGTTTAACTTTTTTTTAATTATATATATATATATATATATATATATATATATATATAAATCCGTGATAATTTCCGTTCTCGAAATCCTTCGGACACAACATTCCAATCCATTTTCTTTTCCAAAATGGGATTATTCACATTCCTAATAGACATCTTCGGCGCCACTATAATATCCTTAAAAGGAAAGGTGTACCACAATAAAAATTCAATGATTCCGAATGACTGTCATTTATTATAACCGGCAATTAATTAACTCCGGAACACGAACGCCCACCTTATCACACGGGTTCTCCAGAACTGTTGATACTCGGTCTCTCGTCCCTTTCCGTAATCTCTCTTCGCGATCGACCCTACCGAGCTCTTCATAGATGCTGCAATTTTTGTTCTTAAGTTTTTTAAGTCTATTATCAATTTGTTGATCAAAAATGTCTTTTGGTGTCACGATCTGAGCAAAGGCGAGGGTAGTTTGGAAAAAGTGAGAAAGAGAGAGACCAGTGTAGCTGATTATGCCAGGCTGGTAAGACCTGACCAATTATTTGTTTGTGGGTTCGTAGTTACTAACAGGTGATTGTTTATAAAGATAAAGAAAAGATAAACAGTTACATGAATTAAAAACTTACAATTGCCTTTCTAATCCTGAAAGGGCAAGAGAGTTTGTCTTGTCGATTTTATCTCCGATATGTCTTAGAGGAGTGACGGAACTGTACCGGTTGTTTGTAATTCACTTTGTAATTTACTTGGAAATCATTCAATAATTGTATTGAAATGATACACGATCACTGCTCACTAGTAAAGCGATACACAGTCCTAAACAGTTACCGATTCCACTTTTGAGTTATTTTTCACGAACGTTAAACCAGCGTCTTGTATCCGGAAAGTGACTCATGCGACGACCGAAAGTCTCAGCCAAAGGGACTTAGTTCGCAACTTGATAATTCGTTACTTGGTTCATGAAGAGTTGAAAGTATGCGACTTGTATAAAGCGACTTGTAGATCGAAGTTGTCAGTATGCCTGCTGGGAACGTAAGACGATTAACAAGGGTGGTTCTAGGGTTTATATACGCTGGGACATGCCAAAAGTCACGTACTGTGCGAAAAGTATGGTAAGGCACGCGCGGTGACAAAATTGTGGTACGGCACGTTCGATGATAAAAACGTTATATAGCACGTTCTTCCATAAATCAGCGAGATGTCATTTGATACGCGCGACTCTCGATATTGAGTTGCGAATGGCTCACACGAGAGACTTATAGTTTCTGCCTACCTCGACGATCAGTGATCGCTCATCTCCGCTCTTGATATTTCATGAATAGAGATTCTAGATGCTACTTATCTGTATTTCCATATATCGACGCCTCCATTCAATATGAGTCTATGTGCTAACAGCGCTCTGTATGCTACTATTCCCTATGCTCATACACAGCGCATAGTCTGATACACGGCACTGTCAGCACATAGACTCATATTGAATGGAGGCGTCGATATCTAGACAGACGCTTCCGATTACTGCATTGTCTGATTATACACATGTTCTTTCACTTACTATTTAGGTCAAGCATGCCCAACTCGGGGAAATTTCCTCCGGGAACACATGTTCCGAGTTCCCTACTCTTTCTCCTAGAGAGCGGGAGTGGTGGAAAACGCTTGCGAGAATCTCTCCTCTGTGACGTACGCGTCTACCACGCGCATGCGTCTACCACCACTCCCGCTCTTTAGTAGAAAGAGTAGGGAACTCTGAACATGTGTTCCCGGAGGAAATTTCCCCGAGTTGGGCATGTCTGATTTAGGTTGTACATTAATAGCGTGGAATATATCATTAAAAATATTGCTTAGGTTTAAGCACACGTATGTACTCATATTCCATATACAGTCAAACCTGGATTTAGCGAGCCTCGATGTAGTGTTTCCGAGAATTGACGCCGCGCTGCGAGGATAGGTGAGAGGAGTTTCGGGGGGATTGCGGTGCTCACTCAGGCGTGACATAACAGCAGCGTTGCGGTAAGGCGCTGTGCCAACGGAAGCCGATGTGACCGATCGGATTATTTCGTGCGATCGAATGCGCCTGTCTTGGATTTTGACAACAGCGCCATCTGACACGCGAATGTCTATCACTAAGTAGCATCTCGAAGTTATTGGAGCAATGTTCATGAATAAGAGCAGTGAATATCAATTCATTTTAATAAAAGATGTTATACTACGGATAGAGAGAGTATGGTCGTTTCGAAACGAAAAGATCTTTCATGGGAACACAATCGGATCGTATCGAAGTCCCACTGTGGGGTTTTATAATGTGAAACTGTCAAGTGTGGACGTCAGAATTGTGAAAACTATGTTTTTCGTGGACAGTTAATCTAATGTTTATAAAATTTCATGATTTTCTGTTAAATAACTTATTCTTATGTCTGGTTATACAACTGAGTCATTACTATGCGCCATATACTCAACAGTGCGTGCTTATTCCCACTTGAAGTGTTGACGTGCAGTGTTTTCGTGAAAATCGTCATGTGCTTTTGGATACTGCTGTCTTCAAATGGTTTCAGCAAGCGAGAGACAGAGCTGATTCAGTATCTGGATCAATTATTCTCAAACGTTTTGAGTACTTAAGCGAGAAACATGTTTATTTTATCGTGTAAAAGCAAACTTTCTTCCTTATTTCCATTAAATATTTAGTTTACCCTTGTCTCCGTATTAGAACAACAATTTTCCAAATATTTTTTACCACACAGTAAAATCCACGGGAAACGGTTCATACGCCCCTGACTGTTTACGTTCGGAGAGCCTGGATTGAATACAATTATAATTATCCTATAATGGTAGAATCTGAAATTAACTTCTTCCATTAACCGAGCTTCGTCGATATTGACTGAGTTCTGATCCCTCCATGGAAACACACTTTAAGCACCTTGGGGTTTCTATCATACCGCCCGTAACACGGTTATCACAGTTAGGTTTAAACTCATAGAAAATCGGTAATGCGCCTGCTTATAGCTGATGGCATTAGTTAACGTACGCAGAGTAAGGTAGGCTGCACCCAGATAGGCCTTACATCAAATTTTTCAAAATTGGAGATGTAGCAGTGGAAAGTTATTCAAAAAAGGTAATGTTTTACTATTTTCAAGTTTTTATTGTGAAATTTTGGAACCATAATCATTCTTAATGATGCTGATATTAAGAAAGTTAATAGTATTATTATGTTTTCATGTATAAATTGTAATCTTTCAGGAATTTATTTGAACGTTTATTTTTAGGAATAATTAAAAATGTATCGCCTGCATATCTAAAATAAGTGATAATTTCGAAATCAAGTTTATCAAAAATCTCAAATTCTAAGTCTTGCATTACCATGTCAGCTAAATTATTCGAAATCGAAGAACCTATCAGGGTTCCAAATTTTTGTCTACAAACAATTTTGTAAGTGTTATTCATAAGGAATTTTATCCCGACTATAAATTTATATAGAGGTAGCGTCAGTAACTTTCTTAATATAAGTCCATCTTTTCGATTCTGCTGAATTCTTTGAAATATGGTCATTATAATAATTATCACCTCTTAATTCAACCTTGTTGTTTCTTTTGCAACAATTCATTCTTCTAATTAAACATCAATATTTTTATATAAATTTTGCATATACAATCTCTATATTGAAATTTTATTTAGGTTCTTAAACTTATAACTACTTGTTAACTCTACGATACAGACTTTAGTCCGAATCAAATCTGATTTTTTCTTTAACATTATACTCCAAAAGGTGAACACTAATCACTCTGACATATAAACATGTTTAATCCGTAAGTTTCTATTCCATTTAATTTAAATTTTTTCATTTGACACGATTATATTATTATATGTACACATTCTTTTTTGTTTTATACTTGTAACAGATTCCTCTGATGATGAAAACAGTGTGTTTTCGAAACGTCAGAATTGCTTTTTAACATCTAATAAAGCTGCTCCGGTAGATTCAAACATGCATTCAGGAACTTTTGATGACATTTCTTGATCAATCAATAGCGACTTAGAAAGTGAAGAAAAAAATATTACATTTTTTCCATGAAAAAAAGCTTTTATATTGATCTGGAATATAACACTCCTTAACAGATAACGTAAGCTTGAAAAATATTGAAAGTACCCATTTTTTTCTTTTGTTATATAAAAATCTCCCTCTTCGAGGATGCAAATTTATTGATTTATTGATTATTTATTGATTTTTATAATTATGATCTGGCATTTCGGATTTGCCATTTTGAAATTTTATTTGATTCCTTTACAAAGCCGCGGAGCAGGTGCCCGAGACCTTTAGCCTGAATTTCAACACCAGAAGTAAGGAAAGTGCATCATTCCATCTACATGCTTCACTTCTAAAAGCCCAAGTAAAGAAAGCAGAGGTGGAAAAATTCCGCCAAAGGCTCCTCGACAAGAAGATGCACGGGAACTTTTACAAAAATGTAGAAAATAAGCCCTTGTCGAAAGAGCTAACTTTAGCTTTCTTCAGATCATCAGGACTTACTTTAGGTAAAGAGGGTTTCATTTTCGCATGCCAGGACGGTGTCATATCCACTTTAGTATACAGTTGACTGCATTTTACGTCAAGGAGTCTACAGACATAATGCGACCCTAAGGTAGAGTCAATTATACATAGAGAAGGAAGAAGGAGAAGGAAAAGGAGGAAAAGTGTCAAGACCTTAAAAGGGAGCTGCAGCGACTGCACTCAAAATATTCGCTTGAAATAATTGTACTTGTGATCGGTGCTCTCGGAGGTGCGAGACTATCACTGGTTCGTAACCTCATAGTCACACCGGCGCGGCATGCCAAAAACATGTGAAAACATGCCAAGACGCTTACGAGATGGTTGCAGAAGGCTGTCATCCTTGGGTCGCTCCGTGTCCTCAAGACACACGACATTTTTTGAAGAAATGGAGATAATGATTGCTTCTGTATGTTTGGAATATCATGAATTCGATCATCAAATTTAATTTGTCGAAAAATTTTTTCTTCTCGATTTCAACGTCTATCCATAAAATAAAATAAAATGTTTAAAATTTTTTTTATTTTTGAGTACAGATTTATTATGTTAATAGGTCAAACTTTGAACCATGTAAGCACTTTCAAAGTTTAGAAATACTTTCCAATATTTGTTTTATAATATACATATAATTTTACAAAGCTTTAACTTTTGATTTTTTAATTTTAAAATATGCTTATCATGCATATAATTATTTTCAGATTTCATATGCAAGTTTTTTTGCACTTGATTTCTTGAGAGCCTGCTTAATTACAATAATCCATTTTAAATTTCATTTTGATCAATAGCTTTATGTTACAATATATCCTTAGATATTGAAAAATTAACTCAAACAGATTTATCACTTTTTGTTGCTTACTCCTCAATTACTGTAATATGTTTTTTTGAGTCAAATTGCATTTACATCTAAAATAATCAATATCGTTGAATTTATCATTAAAATCATTTGAATAGGGAATTTAATGAAAGAGTGCCAATTAGCTCATCAAGCGTCACAAGTTCGCCTTGAATATCTGAAAATATATGATCACTTTCTAGTCCACGGAGAACATTATATTTTGCAAAAAAAAATTTTTTTCAGGAATTTTTTCGATGTGCGCATAATTTCAGCAAGAAATTTCAACTACACGATTTGACTCTACAATCTCTAACCCATAACTCCACGCTAAGCGGTACTGCGTACCGCATTTTCCTTATTTCTGATAATGTGAGGCTAATATTCAATGGTTGACTTCGACTGCTTCTGGTACTCCTTATTCAGACCATCCAACAGATAGTGAACTTGTTTCTGGTCCCTTCAGTCACATCACTTCAATTAGGTACCAATTTTTTACTCTGTTCATCAGTTCTGTTGACAAACTCCAAGAAATAATAGTATATTGTGTGTTACGACTTATGGTTTTCGTATGCGAGAGGGTGTCGAGTGTGAAGCTTTAATGGGGTGACGCGGTCCGGGGTTATGTTCATTTTAGTTTTAGTTAGTCAAATAAAATCCTTTTAAAAAAATGGTCACAAATAAAAAGAGAACGAATGTGTGTTTGTCTCTCTCTCGCGCCCTTTTGTGCTAACGATATGTCAAATCAGAATTTCAACAAAAAAAGTTCATTTTCAACCAAATGATTAAATTTCAAACCAAACAGTTGAATTTTAAACTAAATATTTGAATTTTCAACCAAATAGTTGAATTTTCGAGCAAAAAATTTTTATTTCAAATAAAAACAGAATCAATGTGTGTTTGTCTCTCTCTATTTCGCTCGCGCCCTATTTCTCTCGCGTGGACTCACGTGTTGCTGCGTGTTACCGGCTGGCATGCTCTGTACAACTGTATTGTACAATCTACAAACATCTGTAATATGCACCGCGCATGCGTCAGAAGAGAGAGCCAGAAGAGTGTCGCCGCTTGGACCAAGAGCTCATGCACGCACTCCATAAAATTATACTTTTACGGCCGTGACCGGCAAAATACCCCCTCCGACAAACGAGAACTTCGCGTCCCAAAAACACGCACAGAAAGGTATGAAAACCGTCCGGTTTTGCATAAAATCTATTACACGGGCCCACAAAAAAAGTGTCTTGAGCTAGAGGTCAGATTATGGCATCTACATGTATTTTGGGGTGCTGAATACGAATCAGGCAAAAGTTTTCTCCCAGAAAGTCAGTTTTTCCCCTAGACGCGGAAAATTCCCTAGAAAATCAGTTTTTTCGGGTATGAAATTACTCTTGGTATTGAAATCACCTGAAAATAGATTAACATGATGTTTACATTTGATAACTTCATATTTGTAGGATTGGTGTAAGATTGGACAGAGGGCAAAATCTGAATGGATGGGTCATTGGTAAAGTCAATTTCTACAGTGCATGACACGTTCTGTAAATGTTACATAACAAAAAGGGAACATTTATACATAACATTGTTACAATCGTGTGCCATAGCAATTACGGAACCTAAAGGTCACACTGTTCTGTAACGCTGTTACTGTAAGGATATGTAACAGTTCTAGAATTCTGTGATGTAACTAATATAGAACTGAGTGATAGAACTGAGTGATAGAACTGTTATGTCACTAGAATGTCACACGTGTTCCAAGAACGGAACATAAAGGTCACGTTGTTCTGTAACGCTGTTACAGATCTCTGACAGAACATGGTTCTCTAACAGCATTATAGAACTGCTACATCAATTTGGGGATGACATTACTCGGACCATGGTTTAAGTATGTTCTTAAGCTGTTACAGTTCCTGTTTTTTACCGCTCTAGAACTGTAACATCACAGTTATATAACAGTGTCCGTTGGGATGGATCCCCGTTATGTTTCGAATATCTGTTCTTGCACTGACGTCGGAAAGCTTGGGCGCATTTCATTGACCGTTTGAAAATTTATACTTAAAGTTAAAGACGATTACATGTGTAGAAACATAATCTACGATTGTGCAAGTAGAATCATTTGAAAGATTAGAAAATATTGCGTCGAATCCGACTACGTTGAAGTTTTGTTAATGAGTGCGTCAAAAATTATTTAGCTTCAAAGTCTAAAGTTTTTTAGCAAAATGAACATTTTGAAATTTTGGGTTCAACTCATTGCCAACTCTAGAAAATTGTTCCTGAAAATTCAGAAATATCATAAAATCAAGAGTAAATCCTATTCTTTGAATCCAAATAAAGAGCTTGATTAAATATTATGTAATTGCTGGTTATTTATAAAAAATATTTATTCGTGCAATAGTAATTTTTTGGAGCCAAAAGTCAGAGATTCGTCGTTAACCTTCATTTGTTAAAAGGCGCAACTTCAGATTCATTGGAATTACATTGGAATGCAATGGAATCTAACGTGCTGAAAAAAACGTTTGCATCGACCCCAACTTTGGTATGTAGAGGCACTGCGCTTGAGCTAGCTATGCGTAAGAGGAACACGGCGCGGCGTATTACCATGGTAACGGGTTGTCCTTTTGTGTTCCTGTAAATCGTCCGAGCGCAAGCGCAGTACGTCTACATGCCAAAGTTGGGATCACTGAACTTTTATCTTTTAAGTTAAATATTTTATGACTCGTTTATTAAAATAAATGTAACCTAGTCGGATTCGACGCCAAATTTTCTGATCTTCCAAATAATTCTACTTACAAAGTACCCTAGCGGAAGAAAAGAAAAAAGTCGGAAAAGATGTACTGTTCCGATCCTTTCCGATTTCTATGTGAACTTTGATACCGTTTCATTCTGAACGCTTTCTCTTTTCAAAGGTTTCCGACGCCTTTTCGAACTTTTGCCGAAGTGTCCCACTGCGTTCACGTCGTTCTGAACCTTTCCAATTTCTTTCCGAATAAATGTCGCAGTGTCTAAATAGCTTATTCCGATACTTTCCGAAATTTTACCTGTGTCCCACGGTTTATATTCGTTCCGAATGTTCCCGATTTCCCCGATAGTATGTGTTCTAGGTACTCAGCGTGTGCATGACACGCTCTGCACCTATCACTGGGAACTTCTTGACATAAAATCCGGTCACGGTATGCTTAGGTGGAAATGACACCGTCCTGTCATGCGAAAATAAAACCCTGCGTACCTGAATTAGGCCCTGATGATCTGAGGAAAGCAAAAGTTTGCGCCTTCGATAAGGACTGTTTTTCTACATTTCTGCGAGAGTTTCCGTGGATTTTCTTGTCGAGTGGCTCGTGTTAACATTTGTCAACCTCTGCTTTCTTTACTTCGGCTTTTAGAAGTGAAGCATCTAGAAGGAGTAATGCACTTTCCTCAATTCTGATGTTAAAATTCAGGTAAAGGGTCTTGGCCGCTTGCTCCACGGCTTTGTAAAGGAACGCTCATTCGCCAAGCATCTCGTGGTTCCTGACTATTTTTAGGAGAGGATCTCTGCCATTCGCAACAATGTAAGCTGTACTTAGAACAATTCGGTGATGAAGACACTGGAGATTCAGAAGTCTGCGTCCGCCTTGACGGCTTGAAATGTATAATCTTGAAAACATAATGTATAAAAATTATAATGTATAATATAAATGTATAATGTATAAATGTATAAAATAATAAAAAAATATAAGCGGAACTGACGAACTGATATGCAAGTTTTTATGCATATGCATGATCTTACGTGTGGTGATATCAAGGGTCGTCAGCTCGTTCTTCGTCCATTGAACCACCCCAAGCGAGTAGAGTAGAACCGGGACGGCAAGCATGTTACTCGCAGATATCTTGTTCAAGGCGGACAGATTGGAAGATCAAATCTGTCGAAGAAGATGCTTGTATCTGCTTCGGAGAGACTCCTTCACTGATGTTAAGTCCTGAATGCGGGCTTGAGGTACACACGTAAAGATGTCTCATAACACTCATATCCACAAGTTCAGGATCCTTGGGAACGCTAGTAATCTTTCCTTTCTTCAGATTAATTTTGGCACACTTCTCGAAACCAAAGTCATTCAGGTCATCCATATAAAATATATGAGTGACCATATGCTCGCGCTGATTTGTGTCGCCACAGAGGTATCCAAAAGAATTTCGTAGTGCAAGAGATAGAGGTAAAAGTGTGATGCAAAAAATCAAAGGGCTCATGGAATCACCCTGAATGACGCCTCTCTGGAAGGTGACGTTGTTCGTTGTCACACGTTAATTTCTAGATGAGATAGTAAATCTAGTTTTCCAAAGAGGCATCAATCTCTCTATGCATCTCACTATGTGTGGATGCACCTTCAAGCTTTCCAATAGACAGATGATAAGTCTGTGAAAGGTTAAATCGAAAGCTTTCCGGTAGTTAATCCAGGCCATTGACAGCACGCGCTGATGGACTGCAGCATCTTTAAAGATCACCTGTCAATCATCAGGTTCTCTCCACGGCCTGCTACACCTTTTTTCGAGCCACGAGCAGCTAGGGAAAGGGTTCGTCCATTCTGGTAGAGACCCGCGTGCAAGGATAAGGCTGCGGTATTCTGAGAGGTCGCCTCGTATCTCAGGTCACCGTTTGAGACACCTCACCCAGGTGTCATACAGCTTTCGGCACGTTTTTAACGCCTTCGCTTAGGGGTTATTCCTTCGGGAACATCCCTGGACAATTGACTACACCACTGTGTGTGTATATTGATGAATTTCCAACCAAATATTCAAATTTTCAAAGAAATCTTCAACCTAATAGTTCATTTTTCAACCAAAGAAATACATTTTTAACCAAAATTATGAATATTAGTCAACAACAAGATTAATATTCTATCACAAAAAGACGAACTTTCAATAAAATACACAAATTATCAACCAAATAATTGAATTTTGAATAGAATATTATAACTTTTCAACCAAACATGACATTTTTAAAACAAAAAAATTATTTTCAAGAAAATATAATTAAATTATGAGTAAAAGATTTTTAACTAAATTGATGGATCATCAACAAAAAAAAAAGAATTTTTAACGAAGTAGTTCCACTTTCAACTATTGTAGTTGTATTTTCAATAAAAAATATGAGTTTTCAACTCAAAACTGATATTTTTGAACCAAAAAGATTTTAACTTATAGCCGAAGACAGTTGAATTCAACCAAAAAATGCAAATTTTCATCCAAATAATTCAATCCGCAGACAAAACATATTAATTTTCAAACAGTTATGATTTTTAACCAAAAAGATGCAAATTCTACTTGAACATGTGTGACCGTCCGCGAAGAAAGGGACCTAATGCGGAAAAAATCAATTTTTATTTTCTTACGCCAACCGAAAGATTCTGAGTTACTCTTTCATTTCCCATAATCAGAAATTTTTTATTTGATTACTTTTCTTGTTAATAAGCTACACACATAGGCATGATAAGCGTACGCGGAGACCAACCGAGAGGCCTGCAAAAGCCAGCCCCACCACTTACCACTACAGCTGTACGCGATGTAACCCTGAGCTCCACTGGCTCGTGCCTAAAGGTGCATTGGTAAGTGGAGGGGGTGCTTTTCGTAGACGCATCCCCACTACTCAAATGCTGGCTTGCGCGCTCTGCTACGGTCGCCCGTCCTGTAAAATTCAGCTTTGACGCATTAGGTCCCTTTCTTCGCGGACAGTCACATATGCATTTTTAACCCAAAATGACGAATTTTGAACGAAATAATTGAATTTTCAAACAAAAAGAATGACTGTGTAACAAAATTGCTGAATTTTTAACAAATGAATAAAATTAACTTCAATTTGCGTATTATTTCCTGTGTGTCCCACACACTCATAGGTTCCCCTATGAAGCCCCGCTTCATATGCGTCGATAAGGGCTAAAATCATGCATGTGGGATAACAAAATTCTTTGGTTTGGGCAACAATTTGGCCCAAAATGTTTTTTTTTATTGTCAATACGCATTGCAAAAGTTTTTTACTCCATTGATTTATGTACTGTTCACTACAGATCCAATACAAGATTCTCTGATGTTCTAGGATTAATGATGAACTAATGATTCCCTGTCGATTGAACGGCACTGAAACGGAACTGCCCAGTTCCGTTTCAGTGCTGCTCGTTTAAAGCTACTCAGATTCCAGTTTTAAATACCTGCAGAAGTTTTCTTTATACCTGCGACTAGGCTACCAAGTAGACCAGCTGAAAGGGATTACAAATTGAAAAATTAAAGTTTGTGAAATTTTGAAATCACCTCTGCGAAAGTTAAAAATTCAGAATCTACGGGTTCCGATCATTTCAGATATCTAACTTTTTTTTCAGAAGTTAAAATTGGAACGAATACAATTTATCTCGTAAATGGAATGAGATACGCCAAAACAGACAACATTTTTGAATTTAACTTATGTTAGTATATAATTTATAATTATAAAATATATATAATGAGACAATTCATAAATTAAAAAAAGTATTAACACTCTGAAGAAAATTTTAAAAAGGGATTCAGGTTGGTGGCGGCCGACTACTGTAAACCAGTCTGCCCGCCCGGTTCGTGACGAATACAATAGGACCATTATATGACCTTCGCATCACTCTGAGTGCCGTTTAGGTGCCGAAATCAGCACAAACAGTCACTGAAACGGCACTGGTCGCCCAGTGCCGTTTTAGTGTTGTTTCATCGGCAGGGTTATTGATTAAAAGAACGAAAAGTAACATATTTCTTGTTCGCTTGAGGCTAAATAATTTTTTTTCTTGTTTTGAATCAATTAAAAATATCTGATATCTTTTCGGTTGTCATGCAGCGTGATATGAAACAAATTTTCTGGATGAGCGAAAAAGCATTATTAGTCCATACACAAAGTTATTCAAAATAATGTATTTTTCGCTCATTCTGAGAATTAGCTTCTTGTCATGCTGCATGATGAAAGGCAAGATATCAGAACATGTTTTCAGAATAGGAATAAATCTTTTATTACATTTTTATATTTTAAATACATACTCGATGCATTATAAATATAAAGTACATTAAAAGGTAACAAATTAATAAAATTGAAGAAATGATACTGAAAAACGGTGTAAAATTATTTCTTTTTTTTGTTTCTACAAGTTTAACAAAGATGTTGCTTTCTGGGGGTCTGAACTGTGTAAATAATGAATATAAATAATATAATGTAATATAATGAATATAATAATATACAATACTGATCAAGTCCGTTGGTATAAGGAAACATTTTCAGTTCATTCAAAACATTTCGTACTTTTCACCAATACTCATTACTTTTACATCAATGCCTAGGGCGCGCACCTGTTGAATCTCGCGCTTCGCGCTCGATTAAGCATTCATCTCGCGCTTCGCGTTCGATAATGTATTCACCTCGCGCTACGCGCTCGGACACATTTGCCTGACGCTTTAAGCTCGGTACCTCAGGGTTTTCGTACTTCGTGTGTTCGCTATTTCGCGCTTCGCGGGCTAACACTCTCTTAGTTAGCTTCATCGTTATGACCTGCTTTTGGTTTAACTATGTACGTTTTACATAGAAAGAGAAACTTATTTACTTAAGGTTCTATCGACCTTAGAGAAGACATTCTCATCAAGACACTCGCGCTTCGCGCTCTAGATTTCCTTTCAAAATCGTGTAAACCTCGCGCTCCACGCTCTTTTCTGTTCATCGTTTAATGGATACTCAAAAGTTTGAGCGCGCGCAAGATGCGAGATTTGGTCGTCGCGCTTCGCAACGACTGTATGTTATCTTCTATGTTCTTCAGATAAAAATGACTGAATTTTTGTATTTGATCTAAAATGAAGAAGGAAATTCCTTCACTTCAGCGTACATTTCTGTATCTTTCTAATTAATCATACAATCAGAAAGATTTCTCCAACTATCTGAAAAGGGGCGAAAAAAAGTATCTACGTTGTTTTTGGAACATATATATGATAAATTTTTAAATGATTATTGAAAAAATGGACATTTAAAAAAAACCGGGTGCAGGTCCCCTAGTTAAATTTTACACAAATCTAATACCTTCTCTAGATGAGAATGTAAAAATACAAATTTTCAAGTACCATGAGCATTAATGATGATTATTTTATTGTTTTAATGGTTAGAAATAGCATTGAAAACATAAAAACAATGAAATATTGTGAAAAACCACACGAGATAAAAAATAAATGGAATAAGCAAAGTTTTGATGAGAATGTGCCCACTTATCGGCCTGATTTTTTCACTGTCAATTTAATTTCTTACGAATAAAACAAAAACTGCACATCCTATCAAAAAGTGTTCAATAACAAATTTGTAGATCTTTTTTTTGCACACAAACTTTGTTCAATCATCATTCGTCGTATCTTGCATAGTTTGGCCGTAAAATTGCATTTTTGGATTTTTAATTATTTTTTGTGCAATAAAAATGTGAATTTTCGATTTTTCGAGAAAATTCAAAAAGTCGTTAAGATAATCTTGTAGGGCGTGCAAAAAGAAACATTTTTCTTCTCTTTACTTTCTTTCGTATCGTGCGTTTTTCGGCTGAAAATATCAATTTTCGTTTCTTTTTTTGGATTTTGAAAATGCTGTAACTCTGAAAATTTTCATTTTATCGAAAAATGTCATGAGAAAAAATTGTTCGAATTTCCGAGTACTATGAACAGCCGCAAATATAATTTTCAAATTTTGAAAAAAATGGTCTCAAAAATTTTCAAAATGGTCTCACTTTTTGAATTTTTATCAAAAATAGCTGGCTAACGAACTTGACTTTGATTTTACTTGAACTTGAACTTGATTTTAGGATACTTGAAGAGCATACCAAAGCCCAATCCAATCTGTCAATTCTTTCGAAAGCTATCGTGCGAACAGACTAAAAATCTACATACATACCCACCCACATACCCACATACACACATACAGTCAGACAGACACATTCGTAAAAACTTGTTTTTTGGGTTCAGGGGGTCTCAAAACGTGGACATTTGACAAAAACCGGGGGGGTCAAATTCTACACAAATCTAATACCTTCTCTAGATGAGAATGTAAAAAAACACGTTTGCCTTAAAATATAGAGAAATAACCGAATATTCCTTATTTTGGCGTTTAAAATCGTTACGTGAAACTGAAGATAATTTTTATTCATTTTTCCTTTGGAGTCAGTAATTTTGGCACCTACTAGCAACTTTATATCCCTATTCTAAAGGGAAAGCAAAATTTTTTTTCAGTACACCCTAATTAGCAAATAATATGAAATTCTTCGTCACAAATTGGAATGAATTCGAGTGTGGCTGTCACCATGTCAAATAAAGAAGAATTGACCAGTCTTGAACTCTATACAAATTCACACACTGCTCAAGTTCGTGTTTGTTGCAAATCGAGATTCACGGGTCTTCTAGCGTATTTTTCGCAATACGCCCCATTTAGTTTTTTTTTCTGCGTAGTTTTGATGTCCTCTTCAGTTTATAATTTATATTATAATAGTATATTGTGTTACAAATCAGCAAACCACGGCTTTGACGTCCGAGGCCGGTGTTTACAGTACAAGGGTGAAGCTTTAATGCAGACCTGTCCAACTCGGGGAAATTCCCTTAGAGAACACATGTTCCGCATCCACCACTCTTTCGCCTAGTGAGCGGAGTGGTGGTAGACGCATGCGCATGGTAGACGTGTACGTCACAGAGGAGAGATTCTCGCAAGCATTTACCATCACTCCCGCTCTCTAGGAAAAAGAGTGGGGAACGCGGAACATGTGTTCCCTAAGGGAATTTCCCCGAGTTGGGCAGGTTTGCTTTAATGGGTTCGGGAGTGGGGGGGCGACGGGCGGATCCCCCGTGGAGGTTCGGGGGACGAAGCCCCCCGCAAGGAAAAATACAACAAATAATAATTTTCAGCTTCTTTTTGCAAGTGAGATGGTGTGCACTGCATAAACTCCATCTTGATTATCACTTGTCTCTTTACTTTCCCTCTTCCAAATTTTAGAAAAGTAAAGTACTTCAAGTAGTTTTTAGAGTAGAAGTATTATTTCGAAGAAGAAAGTTTTCTGAATTACAATTGAAAATTTTGTTACACTGTTCGTTGTGGAATAATCTTTTTTTAGTTAAAAATTCAAATAATTGATTAAAAGTAAAACTCTTTTGTTGAAAATTAATTTGTGTTGGTTGAAGATTAATCATTTTAATCGAAAATTTATCTCTGGTATACCTATATACCTTGTGGAAAATTCGTCTTTTTTTTGTAGAAAATTAATCTTGATGGTTGCAAATTAATCCTTTTGGTTTAAAATTCAACTATTCCAGTTGAAGATTTGTTGAAAATTCATCAGTTTAGTTGAATAGTATATTGTGTTACGACTCACCCAACCACAGGTTTGACGTACGAGGCCGATGTTTTATTTTTCAAGTAGGAAATATCACTTTTCAACCAAATACTTGAGTTTTTATCAAAAAAAAATAACTTTTCAACCAAAAATAGAATAGTTAAATTTTCTATTAAATCATTTGAGCTTCTTCTTGCAAGTGAGGTGGAGTGCACTGCATAAACTCTCCATCTTGATTATCACCTGCCATCGCGACACGCATAGTCATTTTTTATCGGTTGACGAAACACTGGCGGTTTTTCGTGCAATCTGACTCACGTGTTGCTGTGTGTTGCCGGCCGGCATGCTCGGTACAACTGTATTGTACAGTCTACAAATATCCTTCATATGTACCGCGCATGCGTCACAAGAGAGATACATGAGAGTGTTGCCGCTTGTACCAAAAGCGCATGCATGATCTCCGTAAAAATATACTTTTACGACCGTGACCGGCAAAATAACCCCTTCGACAAACGATAACTTCACGTCCCACAAACACGCAGAGAAAGATACGAATACCGTCCGGTTTTGCATAAAATATAAATAATTACAATTACTTACACAGAAAAAACGTTCTTCAATATCTACTTAGACTCTTAAAGTCTAGCTAGCCGAACCCCGATTAGTCCTGGTTCGACCGTATGACGTCAGCTCCACTGTAATAATATTTCTGGATACACGGTATAGGACGGTTAGGTGACAAACACACATCTGGTGAAAGTGTATCGAAATACTGCGACGATCCCCAGTCGATATTTCAAATTCCGACACCAAGTCCACTCGAGACGAAACTGATACCACTAGGGAAACCGTTTATTTACTCTGCCAAGCTTGACAAATATCGGCGTGTTTAATGTCATTTCCCTGGGCCAGGGGCTGAATAATTTAGCGTGATAGATAACTTCAAAAAGTAATCCTAAGCAAACGATGTGACAAACAGTACGTTTTTGATTAAAACTTATTTTCAAGACACGCCACACATTTTTTTTGACCAGCTCGCTAAAGGTTTTTAATTTATAAAGATTGTTTTCGACCGTTTGAAGTTATCATAGAAATATGGAGAAATTTGAGGGTTTGCAGCCACTATGACATGTTTTCCTATTAAATTATTAAGGCATCCTATGGTCACCTACATTTCACATCCAATTTACTGACAGGGACGTTATGTTTGATAAGTAGGTGACAAAAGAAACTGTTCACCTGTGACAAGTTTTTAGAGTCACAGGTGACAAGTGGAATCAGCTTCATTACATGATTATTAGAAGATAATCGTGTCACGGTGTTACCTGGGTTATTGCGTCCTAAAAAATGAATTGGTCAGAAACGTCACTAGCTCTCCAGCTCCTTGTTTGCATCAGCTATGCATCAATCTGAAAAATTAACAAAAGACTAAACATTGAATAATCCACTATTTCTAAGGTCACGATATGTTTATTTGGGATGTACATTGTAAATGTTTTAATTTTAATACACAAATAGAGAGACTCGGTTAATAGGTATAATATTCTTTTATGTTTGCAGGAGTTCCAGAAATGTATGAAAATGGAATAAAGAACAAAAGTTCATAGGTTAAGTAGGATTCGAACGAGTTCATGAAAGTTGTTTAGAAATCCGTTGATAATATAGCAAGTCCAATGATACCAGAGAGAGATTATGCACCACTGAGTGCAGCATGCGTGCGTTCTCTCAGCGATAAACTTTACGAAAAGAGAAAAGCTGCTGCACTCGAGATCGAAAAGTAATATTATGATCAAATATATACTTTGCTATTTTTCTTTCATTATAAGTATATAGTTTGCTATAGAATAATTCTTATTTGTATTTATATTTATTAATGAGAAGTTTCGAAAGCCAGATAGCCCACTAAGGAATAGGTAAAATGTGACAACGATCGATTTGAGACTGTGACTAAAAATAGGTATTTAATTAAAGTAAAGAAATAAATTACAATACATATAATTAAATGTGGGCTATCAACTTATGGATACTGTAAACATACATACGCACACATATATACTTATAAGTAAATACATTCATGCTTTTCTAATTATTATTGTTATTGTTTCAAAGAATTTTTAGTACTTTAGAGCTTCATTACTGAATAGGCTATACAGCAGGTTGCCAATGAAAAATTGTCTTCTTTTAACGATGTTAAGAAGTCCTGCACTTTTTCTATACTGGGTGATATGTTCACTTTTAAAGGTTGTTATAGATGAACCGAATGAAAGCATTAAGCGTACGCCCAAGCTTGGCATTCAGCTCATTAGTAATATCGTCAAATATCGCACATCCGTTGTCAAAGAAAGTGAGGGTGAGGCTTTTAACTAGGAGGCTACGAGTTGGAGTAGGAAGTGAGTCTTTATTTCTGTTAGGTATTTCAAGAAAGAGTTCGAATAAGAATATAGCTTAGATCTTTGACAGATTTTACAAAAGGGATACTATGGCCATCGATCAAAAGCAAAGGTAGGGTTGCAATTATTTCAAGTGATGGAGAGGAAGAAGGTCCTAAGAATATATCTATAGTTTTAGCAGGTTTAAGGGTGGAAATACTTTTCAGGCCCCACTGCACTACCAGATCCATATCCTCCTGTACCTTTTGAAGTAAGATTTTAAGTGTGGCAAAAGGCCCGGTTAGGTAAACCCCAAAATCATCGGCATATATGTGGTAGTTACAGTGCCGAAGTTCGTTACCGAGATCAAAAGTATAAATATTAAATAGAGTGAGCGCAAGATTGGATCCCTGAGCGACACCACTCTGTCGCCGCTATCAGACCGTTCACTATTGTTAATTTGTACTCTTTCAGAACGATTACTTTGATAAAATTCAAACCATTTAACCACCACATTAGAGAGGTTAACCGATTTGAGCCTAGTCAATAGTAGATCACGGTCATCTGTATCAAACGCCTAAGAAAAAAGTTAAAACGGACAACAACCGTTATCTCCCGTTTATGAATTGCCTGAAACCCGGATAGCATTAAGTTCATTAAATTATTAGTTTCAAGGGGTGCCGTAAGTTTCTGATGTACAATGCGCTCGAAAAGTTTTGACAAAGCACACAGGATGAATATAGGACGGAAGTCTTTGGGAGAACTAGGGTCAGATATTTTAGGGACAGGGCGAATAATCGCTTTTTTCCAGGTAATATTCCCACCTGAAAAGATGCCAATGACTGGTAAAGCAAGGTGAATCATTTTAATTGAAATACCATAAGAACATTGAGAATTTGACGCGTGACCTCTAACAGTTTTTTTTAATAAGAGTTTCTTGCAATATGTCCGAGAAAAAAAATTTGGTATCAAAAGTAGAAGGAATTGTAGTCGGGAAATGGTTATCAGGAGCCAAGTGTTTAGGAGGAATAAGTTAGTCCCAGCCTTCTCAAGAAAAACCAAATATATTCTTTTTCATTCCGGTTCTTGATAGAATTGAAATTATATTGATTGTATGAATCCCTGATTTTTGTTTGTACTAAGTTTCTCAGTTTACGAATTTCGGCTTGCATGACACAATTAGTTTTTTAGCCAATCTACGTTTTTTGTCCCATTAGTAACCATACATAGAACGTGTAACGATAAGTTTCTTATCACAACTTATAACCTACTTACATCCCTTACCTAGAATCTTGAAAACCAAAACAACTATAAATTTATTCTTGTTAGTGGGCGCCAGACCCGCATGCGTCAACTGGACACTGAAAAGAAGTAAACTGGACTAGAGCGGGATTTCTATGCACGGGCTACCTTCAGCCCTCTGACGAGAAGTGGTAGAGGGCTGAATCAGCCTAATTTGTAAAATTCATTGGCTCAAACATGACTCTTACTAATTGGTGTTGACATTTTATTTAAATCTTTGTCAACCGATACAACATTTTAACATACAAGGTATAATATACCGAAAAAAGTAACAACCAAACAAAACGCTCAATCGTTCGACCTACACCCCAGGGTTAATTCAAACCATAATTTATTAATCTACTAACAAAAGTGAATTTAACATCGGAGTCCTGAAAAGCGAATGTTTATAAAAGCGAGGTTAGGTTACCCAAAGCTACAAAATTCGAGACTGTTGATTTTACGGGTAAATTAAAGGTGGACATGAAGCCAACATGGCGTCCTGAATTGTCGCGCAAGCTAGGCTAAAGAAGGCCAGAATTTCATGCAGCACATTCCATGATGCGTTATAAGCGAGAGCAAAAAGAGGTGCGGTGGTCAATAACGATTTTTCCGCAGGCGAGAATCTAATATAATAGCAAGATAATTGTACCAGAGAACGTTGGAGACTCGAGGGATTCCTCATGTTCAAATCAGTACTCCAAAAACGAAATGCAGCAAAAATCAATTTATTTGACCACGAGGATCCGCGAGAATTCCAAGCTTCAACAGTATGAAGTGGACCTTACCTCAACAAGCAAACATGAGGTAGTGATAGCATGCAAATCCCAGTTCTCTGAAGGTCTTACAGAATTCTTAGATTCCTCGTTGTCACTCGTTGAGAAGAGTGGCGAGGCAAGTTCATAAATAACAAAAAGAAGTATGCGACAAATTAATTGTCGTACCACGTGACGAGAGAAACAGATGTCGCTTCAAACTTAAAATAATAATTTAAATAATAGTGCTCAAAATTCTGTCTTGTCACAAACGTTTCCATATTTAAGTATTAATTTTGAGGGTTGACCCAGAAACCTATTCCCTGAGAATGGCATTAAAATCCGAACCCAAAGGAATAAATATCAAGGTCTATGGCTTAATGTCTCTGTTTGTTAAAATTTTTTAAGGAGAACATTTAGAAACACAATATTATCAAGTCAATCTGTGCAAAAATTCCATTTTTGAACAAAAAGACTCAGAGACATTATGAAACCAAAATTCAGTTCTTTTGAAAAAAACATATTCGAACAGCTCAATATATGAAAAAGAATTGCATAGAAAGGCCTCAAAATATGTTTCCAAAAAAAACATTTTAATCGGCTCATTAGAGACAAGTATATAACTATAGGAAAAAAGAGGGAGAGAATTGGAAAAGAGACAACCAAGCCATCCTCACTCTCATTTCCTTTCTCTTTCTCCGTCTTTTTTATACTACTTTTGGGAACCAACATGTTTCGAGATCATTTTAGATCTCCTCATCAGGGTATCATTTTATAGGATACTAAGAACATATTTACCTATCTTATGCTTAATATTCGTAATGTATGTATATATGAAACTGAAATTTCTTATCATACTGTTATTTACATTGTTTTAATTTTCTTCTGGACTGATTTCAAACTTTTAATTTTCAGTACAAGTGTAAATCAGTAATGTTTCTGAAATCATTAATGTCAATAATACTTGTCCTGATTGAGAATGAACAGAACCTTACAATTAAACAAATTTATTATAAAAATTTAATAAAACTATCAAAAGCTTTGTTATATTTCGAAAGGTCTTTTTTCAAATTGATTGCATTGTTTCCCTCTCTTTTTATGTATAACATTTCCATGAATTCCCTTTTTCTTTGATTTCTTTCATTGTATAGGACTCTAACACCATCCCAATCAAACTCATGTCCATGTGTGATTCTATGTTTTGACAACACACTGTGGTATTTCTGACTCCTTCGAAGATTATTTTTATGTTCATCTCTCCTTATTCTTAGTGGTCTCCTAGTTTGGCCTATATATACTGCCTTGCAAGACCTACATTTTATTTTATACACTACATTTTGTTTTTCCATTTTGTCACGTACGTCTTTTCCCAATTTGACAGTTCTGTTACTTTTGAATGGAATTCTATATATCGTATGTAAACCCATTTTACTTAGTAAAGATCTCAAACACTTTGAAATTTTATCAAAATAAGGTAAAACAACCATGTTGTATTTATCAAAATCTCTAGTATCTGTGTTAATTACATTGTTGTCTTTCTGATTAATCTGATGGATTCTGTTGTTTATGTGTTTTTCAATGAACAAGGGTGGATAGTGGTTCAAAAAAAGGATCTGTTTACAAATTTCAATATTTTTCCTATGGAAACTTTGATGTGATAATTTTATAGCCCTATCTACCATATTTTTAACAATTGCAATTTTCATTTGTATTGGATGATTTGACAGAAAGCTCAATGTTCGTCCTGAAAATGAAGGCTTCCTGTACCAGTTATAATTCTACCTTCATTTGTTTTAATCAGAGTTAAGTCTAGAAAATTTAATTTATTTTCTTTTTCAATTTCTGAAGTGAATTGTAATCTGGGATGTATACCATTAAATGAATCTAACAGTATATTAATCTTGCTAGCTTCTACACAAAGAACAGAATCATCGACGTATCTCGCATAGAAAAGGCATTTAAACCCTACTTTTTCTAATTTTTCATTAATTAGATTTTCCATTTTGTTAAAAACTGTATTTTCTAAATCTTCCATTACAATTTCTGCTAAAATAGGTGAGAGAACAGATCCTATTGGTGTTCCAAATTTTTGTTTATAAAATTTGCCATCAAATTGAAAATAGATCGAATGAAAGACAAAATCGATTGCTTCAATAAACTTTTTAAATGGTATTTTCGTGTGTTGCTTTATGTAATCCCATCTTTTTTCTATCGATTCTTTAACTTTATCTAAAGGAATGTTCGGGAACATAGCAACTACATCAAAAGAAGCTAGTATGTAATCAGGAGGAATTATAATTCCTTCAATGAGTTCAAGAAAAACTGTACTATTTTTAACTGAGTTTTTTGAAGTTGTGATTGATTTTTTAATGATGTTACTAAGTAATTCTTCTAATTTTCTCGTCGGAGAACCTATTGTTGATATCACAGGTCTTAGTGGATAATCAACTTTGTGTGCTTTAATAAGACCATAAGATAAGGAAAGAACTGAATTTACAGTATCTATATCACTCTTATTCACGTTCCCAAGATATCCACTCGATCTGAATTTATTTAAAATCTTAAAAGTAGATTTTTGTAATTTTTTGAGAGGGTTTTGTTCTATTACTTCAAAGCTATTTTTGTCATCGAGAATTGTCATCATTTTTTTGTTATAATCACTTTTCAAAATTGCAATTGTAATGTTACCCTTATCTGCACATGTTATCAGGAGATGAGGATTTTTCTTTAAAAATTCAATCGTTAGCTTATATCCTTCATTTAATTCTTTGTCAATAATTGATAATACTTTTTTATTTTTAACAGAATCATTAGATAAACCTGATAGTTTTGATCTAAATTCTTGCAATTTATTACTTGGAATTTTGTGGATATTTAGCTCTACATCTTTCACAACTTCTAGCAACTGGACAAGCTTTTTTTCCCCAAATTTGTTACTGAACCCTTCTCCTAATCTCAAAATGTTGGTAACTTGAAAAGGGATATCAATCTTCGAAAGATTCAGAAACCATGGGTCCGATTTTTCACGTGAAAGCGCGCAATGAATATTTAAATTTAATTTCTGAATATCACCTTGAATTTCAATTAAGTTATTGAACTTTCTATCCATTTTTTTATTATTTTGATTAATTCTCTGGTTTAATTCATTGTCTTTAATAATACACTCTTGAATGACATAAGGTGGTACCTGTTCATTTAATTTGTCAAGAGTATTTTTAATTTGTCCATTTAAATTATTAATTCTAGTGTGACAGTCACTAATAACCAAATTTAAAATTGATCTTTGGAAGTTGTATTGCAATGAAAAGGGAAAGATTCGTAAGAAATACGTATTTTTAATTAATTGAGTACTTTACTTATAAGTTCGAATCCTTAAAGAATGGCAATATATCAGAACATGGCTTCTAACGGTTAACTGGCCACAAAACCTATTAATAAGTATTTCTCACGAAATCCCAAAGATATATCTGAAACCTATTGAAATGTTTGAAAATATTTTCCAATTCATTAAAAATTCTCTGAAATTCCCTAAAATGTTTTTAACTCCTTTGCAACCCTTCGAAATGTTGTGAAACCCCTTGAAATATTTTTAAATATTTTGACAATCCAAAACATCTTCTGAAACCACTTGAAACACTTAAAAAGATTTGTAATATTCCATTAAATATTTTGAAACCCATTCAAAATTTCTACAAAATCATTAAAATGTCCCTAAATCTCTTGAAGTATTCTCAAATTAGTTGAAGTATATAAACAACATGTGAAATTCCTTATAATCCTTTCATAGGCCATGCAATATCAAAAGATTATTGAAAATCCCTTGAAATATTCTTGAAACACCTGCAATTTGTAGCAAATATGTGAAATCTCTTGAAATGTTCAAAGCTGCTTGCATTCTTTTTGGAAGTGCTGTGAAATCTCTTGAATATTTTGAAATAATTCGGAAATCCGTAAAGTCGTTTAAAATATTTTGCAATTCCTAAAATTTCATTGAAATTCCTTGAAACCTTCAAATGTTTTATGATATGCCCTGGGATATTTTGAAACCCATTAAAAGAACTAAATATTTAAAAAAATAAATTTTAAATCACTTAAAATGTTTTTCAAATTGATTAAAATTAATAGATATTCTGTGAAAGCTTTTGAAATCTTCGACAATTTTGTGCATAGTCTCCAGAAATTATTAATTGCTTGAAATCTTTTAAAATACCTTGAAATCCCACAGCATTATTATTAGGTGTTAGTTGTTATATATATATATATATATATATATATCATGCATATCATCATAGATCATGCATATGCATAAAAGCTTGCATATCAATTCGTCAGTTCCGCGATTATACATTTCACGCCGTCAAGGCGGACGCGGACTTCTGAATCTCCAATGTCTTCATAACCAAGTACAGCTTACATAGTTGCGAATGGCAGAGATCCTCTCCTAAAGATGGTCAGAAACCACGAGATGATTGGCGAAGGAGCGTTCCTTTACAAAGCCGCGGAGCAAGCTACCGAGGCCCTTGCCCTGAATTTCAACATCAGAAGTGAGGAAAGTCATTATTCCATCTAGATGCTTCACGTCTAAAAGCCGAAAAAAAGAAAGCAGAGGTTAGAAAATTTCACCAAGAGCTACGTGACAAGCATATGCACGGAAACTTTCACGGAAATGTAGAAAAACAGTCCTTATCGAAGGAGCAAACTTTTGCTTTCCTCAAATCATCAGGGCTCAATTCAGGTACAGAGGGCTTCATTTTCGCATGCCAGGACGGTGTAATCTCCACCTTACCATACCTCGCCCGCATTTTATGTCAAGAAGTTCGCAGTGATAGGTGCAGAGCGTGTCATGCACACGTTGAGTACCTAGAAAACGTACTGTCGGGGTGTCCGACCCACGCAGGAACAACGTATATCTATAGACATAATGCGGCCCTAAGAGTACTTTATTACCACCTTTGTCGCTCTTACGGTGTTGTTCGCGACCCTGCCCTGCCGAACGCTCCAAGGGATATAGAGTCAATTGTCCGAAACGAGAAGTGCCAGATTTTTTGGAACTACGATTTTCGGGCAGCAGTCTCCGTTGCGCACTCGAGGCCTGACATTGTTCTCCAAGACTTCGAGAAACGAACGATATTCGTGATCGAATTCTCGGCTCCGTCCGAATACAACATCACTGCAAAGGTGAAAGAAAAAGAGGAGAAGTATCAAGACCTTAAGAGAGAGCTGCAACGACTGTACCCAAAATATTCGGTACGAGTAATTGTCCTTGTGATAGGTGCTCTCGGAGGTGCTAAATTATCACTGGTTCGTAACCTTAAAGCCATACCCGCGTGCCAAAAATATGCCAAGGCACTTGCGAGATGGATGCAGAAAGCTGTCATCCTTGGGTCGCTTCGTGTCCTCAAGACACACGAGGGTTTCGCCGGCCTGTCGTTGTGATTTCGACGTGCCCTGTGACCACCCATCTCACGGATGTGAGACGTGGCCATAGGTGTATTTTACCGCGGTTCTACTGGGGGCTCTTGACATTCTTTTTTTTTTAGATGGCAGTTGCTCTTAGTGGTACCCTGCGGTAGTTGTTTAACTTTTTTGTAATTATATATACAGTGAGGCCAAATTCATAGTAGTCATAGTCATAAGTGCGAAAGAGATGCTCTTATGCGCCATCTACTAGTGTCCCACTTGCACTCACGCTTCCCTATGACTACTATGAAGTTGACCTTATGGTGTGTATATATATATATATATATCGCATAGCATTCTTTGACTCTTTAGAATTACCCTAAGATCCCATGCAATTCCTCAAAATCTCTTGAAATCTGTCGGAATCACTTGAGATCATTAGAAATCCCGTCACATATTTCGAATAACTTCGAAAACGTTGAAAATGTTCAAAAACTTATTGAATCCCCAAGATATCTTCTAGAATCTTTTGAAATTTTGTGAAATCTTTAGCAATCTTAGAAATCTTAATATCTAGTGTACACTCAAAATTCGAATTATCAGCCCCTCGGTATTCAAGAATTAATCAAAGTAGGTAATTTAAGTTCTGTATTTGCAAGAACAATTAAATCTTTCGGCACCATAACGATCAGAAATTAAATTAACAGTAGTTGTAAACAAATTAAAAGTTAGCAGCTGATTTGATGTTTAAGTTTCGAATGTAATAAATGGAGCTATTTGAAGTCATTCAAAACCTAATCAGATTATCAAAAACAGTGATTGCGAGATTTTCCAGACATTTCGTTACACCATTTTTTTTAAGATAGATTCTCAGGAAACTGCGGAAATACTTAAAAGAATAATGCAGGAACTCTGGTCAAAACTGTAAAATATTCAGATCTCAAGGTGGTCTCTTACCTGAGCAATTATTAAATCATTGTTTACAGTGACGAGGATCACCTTCGCTAGCGCTTTATTCCTCATTTTGGCCAAGATCAAGAGCGTTATTGCCTCCCGGTGTTGACCTTGAGCTAAAATCTACGATCTAAATCTCTCAACTTACTTACCATTTATTGATGCTTTCGCCAAAAAATATGAAAGTGGTCGGAAGTTGAAAATCCGTCTAGTTTCAAAAAGGATAAGAATTTATTTAGGTGCAGGAAAACAGGTGGCGATAAATTTTGAGTGGTAGGATTCACAGGTGGAAAAATGATAACACAGTACTTCAATAATGTAGAAAATAACTATACTGCACTTTGAGAAATCAGTATTATTCACATGATGGTTAAATGTTAGGGAAACGGTATTTTATTTTATCGCGACATTAAGTTTGGATTACGAGGTACGCACGTGTTCACTCGTTCGCCATTAGAAAAGTATCTGCTCGAAAACAAGTTGTGCAATCGCAGTCCAATTAATGAACTTAGGTCCTGTGAGTATTTAAAGAAAATGAGATAAATTTAAATGTGCCATCTGAACAGATGGTTTAGGTGTTTCAGTTTTAGGTGGTCGCTTACATCAGGCTCCTATTATTCTCAAGACTTTTTAGCAGCTTGTTAACGCTTTATCGTTTGTCAAGGTAAACCTTCGCATTTATACATCGACACCTATCAAGGTGTCCATCGTGAATCAAGATATAATATAGTTCAGCTAAAAAAAGATTCTGATTTATTCAATCCTTTTTTAGTAAACGGAACGATTTGGCATTTTATTCTACCCACAGTACTTAATTTTAGGGGGCCCGAAGCATTATCTGCGTGGATGTGTGGGTTCGCATACCCTGACATTCAAGGAATTTACTACGATTCTATCTAAAATGGAAGCCTGCTTGAACTGGCCCTCATGCTTATGACCCTGATAATTTTTGGTATTGGAGACCAAATCAATTTTTTATATGTGCCCCTCTTACTAGTGCCCCTGAAACTTATGTATACCTCGTTCTAGAAAATGAACTGGCAAGGTGGCAAATCGTACAATGCATAGCGGAAATGTTTGATCGAAGGTGGGACGTTTCCTTACAACAACGTGATAAATAGAAGCAAGAGCGTCCCAACATTAAGGTGGGCGATATGGTCTTAATAAAGCATGTTGTCCTCCCCCACCCCCATTAAAAATGGGCATTGGATTCCATAAGTAAGTGCTATGCGTTAATAGATAAATGTGTGCGCACAATTAGAGTAACAACTTGCTACCTCAGTATTCAATCGATCGATCTAAAAAATTTGCTTCTTCCTATCTCTTCGGTTAAAACTGCTCGTTTATCAGACAGTATTAACCAAAATATGGTTTAAGAAACCCAGTTGAAGGGCACTTGGGTTTACGCTATTTTCTTTTTAGAGAAACGCTTATTTATACTGTAAACAATTTTTCGGGAATTTTCCCGAAAATGTTTGGGACGCTCATTTCCCAAACACTTTTCGGGAATTTTCCCAAACACTTTTTGGGGATTTTCCCAAACATTTTGTAGGGAAAATTCCCAAAAACTTTTCGGGAATTTTCCCAAGTATTTCGTAGAGAAAATTCCCAAAAACTTTCCGGGATTTTCTCAAACATTTTGTAGGGAAAATTCCCAAAAAATTTTTCGGGAATCTTCCCAAATATTTTGTACGGAAAATTCCCAAAAACTTGTCCGGGATTTTCCTGAAGATTTTTTAGGGAACATTCCTGTAACGCATTTGAGAATAATACTCTAAATATAACTTACTTTCTTATCTATTTAAGTAGTAATTAATTACGTATTATATTTTAATACTTATATATTTTTGAATCACTTATTATTAATTTTTTATTATTTATATAAGAGTAATTGAATATTATATATATTAACATCATCTGTTATCATCATTCAATCTAACAATGAATAAGGAATTCTACAAAATTATCTATTAGTGATCGTGCTTCTGGATCCCGGTCAATGTAGAATTTTTCCTGCCTCTTTTGTGTCCTAGTACTGGATTAATGTACAGTAACATGCTGTAACAAAAAAAAGACACAATTAAGTTTGCTAGTTTATAGTTTTATATAAATAATGTGTTATTTCATAAAGGGTTATACATGTGCCAGAAGTTTTTAATATTCAAATGAACGACATACTTTTTCCCAATTCTTACTCAACTTTAATTCCTTTAATTTGTGCGGGGGCATAAGACGTCACTTGGTGCGGTATTACAAAAATGATACCGATTCTTCCTAATTCAAATCGAAAAGTCTCAAAACATTTTTGAGTCCGTTGCGTATTTTGGGTGCTACAAGGCATTGGAATTTCATGTAGGGGGTTAAACGCATCTCAGGGTACCATCGTACCTGACTTGGCCTAGCGACCCTTTTCTATTGTGCAGTGCTCCGCCTCGAGGGAGCTAGAACTCGAAGCTGGACGAAGCGCTGTGGTGCTCAACCGTAGGCTTCTGTGTAAGTACGCGCGAGGGTACCTTTAAAATTTAAATGGCTCTGTTCCCACCTCTATTTCGACCGGAGGCTACTGACTGTACGTTGCGGTGGTAATGCAAAGTACGTAACGTTATCGTTGGCTAACTGTAATTGCAAAGTAACGTGCGTTATATAAATAAATGAATAATCAAATGAATAATTAAATAAATAATTAAATAGATAAATAATCAATTAAATAAATAATTGAATAACTAACTGAATGAATAAATGAATAATTAAATAAATAATTAAATAAATAACTAAATTATGGTACCTTTAAAATTTAGATGAGGCGCGTTTTTTTTACGTGGTGATCCCCAGTAGGCCTAGTCCACTTGTCAATTAAGCATGCTTTTTTTTTCTTATTTTTATCATTTTATTTTTTTTTTATTACTTTATTTTTAATTTTTTTTATTAATCAAGTCATTCATCATGCAAAATTCACCTCACATGCAACATTCAATGAGGGTAAAAATTGAAAAGTGCTTTAGTAAAATCTATAAAAAGTTCTTCAACTGAACCATGCATGTGTTACGTCATGGAAAACGTAAAATACTTTCCTTTTTAATTAGGTTCCTCGTTTTAGTTGAGATC